>QNGE01003274.1:66752-88605 GCA_008508345.1 Paragonimus westermani | reverse complement strand
GATGATGATGATGATGATGATGATGATGATGATGAATCTCACTGGTCGGCGTCGTACATGTCCTAATTAGCAGTAAAAAAGAATCATGTGGAGATGACCAATCGGAGTTGGATTCTTACCAACCTTAATGACACACTAACCCATTGTTTTTCAGGACAAACAGATGTTTCCGATGTATCCCCATCATTAAACCTATATTCAACGATTGATTTCATCATTCAACATGCTCCTGTATGCGGCACCCGCATCCAAGAGAGAGGCGTTGGCTCCATAATCCACAGATCTCGGTTCGAATCCAAACGAGGACGAAAACAGTTATGGGCCTGAGAATGTACATCGAGACAAAAGATTGGCTAAATTTCACAAACTGGCTATACCACATGTTTCTCCAGTTGTGGCCGTAACTAGCGTAGACCAAGGGATATGGGCAAAGCATACAGGTATGACAATTTTGGAGAAGACCAGATTTATTAAGTTGGACCCATTGCTGATGCTATTAATCATGATTGACATCTTACCTGATTCCTTTAACGGCATTCAGGGTGTTCAGTGGTAAAACAATTTCACGCCCGTTCAACTTGTATTATAAAATCTACTTTGCACACATACGGCCGCTGCTTACAATATTGTATTTTTGTAAGGATATTTGTCCAAACAGTACGCAATTTAAAAACATTCAGTGCTATTCACGTGAGATTTCAAGTTAACGGATTTTCTGACAAACAGAGTAAGGGGGAAACAGTTTAAGAACCAAAGTGGACTTTATGCTGCACAATCCTTACCATAGAACCAAAACTTCACTGTAGTCGGTTTCGTACTTATTCGGACTCAACAAGTGGACTAATTTAGACAAGCCAGTTCCATGTGGCGCACTAGATTCCAATCTCTTAAATAAACATTACCCAAATCACCGCTCGATACGAAATCTATGCGAATAAAGTTGCGAAACAACGATGATTTCAAATACACTAGAATAACTAGAACAAATCGGATAAAATGGAATTGTTTCCAAAGTTTCCGACGTAAAGATCATAACATACCCGGATCATGAAATATCACTTAACCAGCTCACAGGCTGCTCTAAAATGCGTGGATTATATACGACAGGAGATAGTGGGAAATCAATGCAATGCAGTTACATCCGTCCCACAAGGGAACCTCACACGTTATTGGAGCCTTTTGCTCCCACTTCGGCTTGTCATTGGTTGTACACTCAACGATTTCTTCTTAAAGGTTGAGTTCATGATCCTCTATCTTATCAGTAAGTAAGTTGTTTTTCTGAACGGAAGTTTCGAGGTAGTAAAAACTTCAAACCGAAGTTAGTTTTCAGATATTGCGCGTGGAAAGTCAACGTTTGAAGAGGAATATTGTGTTGCTCACATCTGGAAACTGCAATAAAACTCACCTGCTGATGTTTTATCCGAAATCTACAAGCACTGTTAACACATACACCTTATAGGTCAAAGACCCTTATAAGGAATCAAAAGCCATCTACAGCACGTGGGTACTTGGACGTCCCAGTTCAGAAACGACACTCCAAATCATCACTTTTTGAGCATCATATGTAGAGTGTCGACCTTCGGATAGACATTGGGAACAATGTGCTATCGTCATTTGAAGCCCAGGTGGGCGCAGTTAGTGTGGGTTAGCAAACAGAAGCGTACTTCGCTCATCTAACCCACAAGAGTTTGGTCAGCTCCCGGACGTGATACTCAAAGAACCGGCGGTCCGGTGAATAAGCGACAAATCTGAAACACTAAGGATATCCGTGGTTTGATTCTCCGTCTGACTGTCCCCTCCTGATAAAATCAAACGAAGACGAAACCAGTCACAAAGTGGAGTGTCGATTTGGACAGGTGAACGTCACACATTAGATCAGTTCAGGGTAAGTGTGAATCAAAAAGGCATCGTAAGTAGATGCCACCCTCATCCGTACAGTGCTAACACTGCCGTTGCTTACGCAACCTTCTGGTCGGTCTATACGAGTAGATGTGTACACTCAGAAATTTGAAATTGTGACATTCAGATCGACAGGAAAGGGATACCAAAAATCAAACGACCTTGACAGCCATGTGCACTAGAGCTCCCCACCCCGGCCGGTCAGCTAGCTGGTATGTGCCCAATCCCACTCGCTCTAGGAACGTTTGATTATTTGTGAACATCTAGTTTCCAGATTGGAAGTGGGGAGCTGGACACTGGTTGATTTGTGCAACGGAATGCAAACGGATGACGCACAATGCAAAAAAAGTGTGGCCAACAAGAACAGAGGCACACATTGGTATGGTGTTGCGACAACAAACTCGATAGCACTTGTGTAAAAACAAATGCATAACGTCAAAATAAACAGAATTCGAGGAACCGTCGGACAAACAGCATGTGGAGTTGAAAAAATGTATGGCCATACGGGTAACGACACAGAAACTTAGACCAAGCACAGCCTTGTTTGCATGCAAGACAAAAACACGTGTAGCTGTTGCCAAAAATCGGGCGTCATTCGCTTGAAAAGTTCCGACCGAGAAAGCCCGGTTAATGTAATTGATCGTGAAAGGATCAGGCAACCTTGACATATTGCACATTTGAGGTTGTAGAACAACCTTGCGACGCGGTTACATTAGTAATATGAAAGAGAATACATTCACTTCACAGCCGGGATGATAAAAAAAAACATTGGCCCAGATCACAAACACAGGAAGTACGGTAAACACTGTAGTCTGCGGATTGTCACCAGCAGAACTGACCAAGCAGCACACAGCAAAATGCAGACCACTGAAGGAGGATTAGCCACAACGATCAATCAGAACCTTAGTTCATCGATCTGCTGAATGTAGCTGCTGGGGCAAAGCTGAGGCCTGTAGGTGTCACTTTGGACAGGACATTCATAACTGACACATTGCGTTTGCCCGAGCTAATTACCGCATCGACACTTCGTATGTGCTGCCTCAACGTGGTCCGATGTCCCGTGAGCTTGTCACCCTACAATCCGAAACGCAGTGACCTAGTGAAACAGACGTGTTCATTCGTGATGCACCTGGCACGGTGGACCATCCCAATCATGCCGACACCGCAGGTGCCTGTACAATCCTCTCTCACCCCCTCCCCCTCCACACACATGCACAAATTATCTCACTCTTGGTGGAACTGTCATTGGTCATGTTCACGGTCAAACCAGGCCAGGCCCTCCCACATGTAAAAACAACTAGAGGTTTTAGACACCAGACACAACAGTGTCGTGCCTGTACNAAAAAAAACATTGGCCCAGATCACAAACACAGGAAGTACGGTAAACACTGTAGTCTGCGGATTGTCACCAGCAGAACTGACCAAGCAGCACACAGCAAAATGCAGACCACTGAAGGAGGATTAGCCACAACGATCAATCAGAACCTTAGTTCATCGATCTGCTGAATGTAGCTGCTGGGGCAAAGCTGAGGCCTGTAGGTGTCACTTTGGACAGGACATTCATAACTGACACATTGCGTTTGCCCGAGCTAATTACCGCATCGACACTTCGTATGTGCTGCCTCAACGTGGTCCGATGTCCCGTGAGCTTGTCACCCTACAATCCGAAACGCAGTGACCTAGTGAAACAGACGTGTTCATTCGTGATGCACCTGGCACGGTGGACCATCCCAATCATGCCGACACCGCAGGTGCCTGTACAATCCTCTCTCACCCCCTCCCCCTCCACACACATGCACAAATTATCTCACTCTTGGTGGAACTGTCATTGGTCATGTTCACGGTCAAACCAGGCCAGGCCCTCCCACATGTAAAAACAACTAGAGGTTTTAGACACCAGACACAACAGTGTCGTGCCTGTACTGGAGGACATGAACTAAGTGGTACACAGTGGCACCGAAAGGATTTTGGCTCCGAGGCTGGTACTGCCTCAAACGGCAAAGGAATTACGAGCCAAGGATTACACTGACGTCAACCCTGCTCTCTGGAACTCTCCCCCAAGTCTCCGCATATTCAAGCAGCGACCTGCAACAATCATGTGTACAGAGCTAGCCGGATTTTGATAAGTTCAAACACTTGGTTATCTAGCTCATTATTCGTTTATATATGTCACACTGCTAATTACGTGTTATACATGCATGCTTTTTATTGGCGTCATTATCTTTTGGCGATAAGTAACTCTAGCGCCTAATAGGCCTATTAAATTGCTGGTTTTGCAGTCGATTTACACTGACATGATCACACAGCTGTGGTCAACACATCAACTCCAAGTGACGACTATGGATTAATAAGAAAAATTGGATGCAAGTATGTCCGCAAGTAAGCCGAAGAGATATTGCAGCGGTTTTCTAACAGACTGAAAAACTGAGCGCTAGGAGAAAGCACACTTCAAGGTTTGACGTTTATTTACCTGGGCGGCTGCATAAGTATTGGTGAAGGTGAGAGCACAACAGTCGACAATCACAGTTCAGAAACTAGGATAGTGCAGGAAGGTGTGCACCACCTGCAGTAACGGAAAGAAGTGAGTCTTTCTAAGATCGCGTATATACTTCACATATGCGTTATATCTCACAATACGGTTTCGGAATATCGCCTACTCGGACAGATGTTCGCCGATTATCGGTACTCGATCGTCCATATGTAGCTGGGTCACCACCAGTGTAACGAGCTTATCAAATAATTTATTTTCAGGGGTAATAACTAGAACACTAGCAAACTGTCAGTACACTTCTTGACTCGCAGTTCATTAAACTTGGGTTGGTAGCATCAGGCAGCGTGACAAGGTATCATGTTTAAACAAGCTGTTAGTTGGAAAATAAGGGTGTGAAATCGGCGGCGGCTATGTTGCACGTTACAAACGTATTTAACCAACTCACAGTAAAAAATCCAATGATAGTGAAGTAGAAGAGTTTGCGAGTTACGATACACTTAGGAAAAGCGGAACCGCTTACAACGAAAGAAAGCCAACATACGCACACACGCATCCTATAGGTTATGCGGGCAATGCGAACATTACGATTCGGGATATACACGGTCACGGCAACAAGAAGTGGTCCAACAGGAAACAGAGAGTAAAATGGTACCTCTGCGTCGCTAGAGATGACGAATATGATTAAGCTTAAACCAGTCTTGTGAATGACTCATAAGCAACGTTGCAAGTTGATGAGACGACACTACTTACGTAGATGACACAGTAAACCGATACTTGATCGTCACTGCTGCCGGTAGGTCAGTAAGTTTAAGAAAGAAATGATATCGAAAGTAGAAAAATAACTCGGAGAAGATCGAGACCCGTAACAAAAGCACTGCCGATCACGTTTCTCTGCCATGCCCGAGGACGTTGTCATCCAAAGGTGTTCGGCGTCTATGGCATCTCAGCTTAATCGTGCATTAACCAGCATGATGTTGAGCCAAAATCATACATCGATAACGGAAATACTGTTGCTAGTTTGGCCAAATATAAGTAAACAAAATATCCCAGACAACATAAAGAATATGCATTTGTATAGACAAAGCTTATGAAACTAGCCATTTAGATTCAGCAGACGGCAGAATCCGATAAACCGCTACACCATCCCAAACGCTCTGTTCCTATCAAACACCGCTAACATGAAGGAGACATCGGTCGTCTAAAATTTTTTTAGAATACTCCACGCAGAATGACCAGACACAAGGCCACATAGAGGGATTGCTTGTATAATTACACTATACCCTATGCTCCTCAGAGGTAGACTGAAATCGCGCCAGCGCCACATGTTGCACGTGTTAGTAAACATCACGAGAGCTTTGGGCACGTGATTTGAGATTTCACCAGACACTTACGATACTGACACGGACCTCGAGGCGAACGAGGTTTTTGATTACACCCAATACTCCACTTTCAAGAGTGGGAATAAACATACAATTCAACCAGACTTGAAGCAATACCCAGAACTCTGAGGATTTCAAATGTCAATCCAAGTTGACGAATGAAAACATACAAACTACAGGAGTTCTTAGTAGATGGACACATTTTTACAGACTTGCGTTCGAATCCAATTGAGCGCTTTTTAAAACTACATTGAATGCGAGACTGAACAACGAAATCTGGCACTCCTGCGACATTCCACACGAGATGTCACCTAGAGGCAGAAAGTAAGGAGTCGATAAATCAAAGGAACCTCAAATTCTTTGTCCATCAAAGACACCGAGACTCGGTCGCTGAAAGGGATAGGCTGTCAGACATACCTCCTATAAGAATTCCTCATCGCCAGAATGTCGAAGCTCGGGGTGCGCACACACACAGCCAAACTTGCTGATCCATGTGGCGTGGTGTTTGTATCTCGTACGTCAGTCAAGTAACAGCGAGGCCACGTGACAACGACAGATTGGAATGCCAATAAGCCAGTGCCACTTAGTCAAACGCTGAAACTAGAAACACTGGAACTCACTCAACAAATTGGAGTTGTTGTTTTTGCTTCTGACTGGCCGCTTGCAATAATTCTGTTTGCTGCGCGATTATTTCCCGTAGCACCTGAAGAAAACAAGAAGACCGATCAACAAAAAATCGCTCCGTGAAACCACTTCCACCCACCCAGATGACGGAAAAATAAATGGCGTTCATGGTAAGAACTTCAAGGGACACACAACCGAGTTATCTGTAAAAGGCGTAGTTTATGAAGCGAAAAATAACAGACAGCTACTCTCGCCCTGGGTCTAACAAAGACGTTTGACAATGAGCCGATTTTCGATGTTACCTTGATGATAAAAATCCTTAAACAAAAACGGTGGAAAAGTGCTGATGGGAATAACAGGAGACATATAAAAAAAATGAAGGTTTTATGTTTCAATTTCGTTGGTGGCTTACAGCAGGAGTGTTACTGTACGTCGTCGGTGCGCAGGTATGTCAGTAGCTGTGATACACACCACACAGGAGAGCTTGCCCAATTAACGATCCCAAACTGACAGACAAGTCCAAAACAATCTTTTCAACGAAACGACTCGAATTGAAACAACCCAAGGTCATCATGCACAGAACTAGAAATCAGGGTCGTTACAAGTTGCATCCTAAGTACGTTTGCGAGCAGTATTCGCCATTTACCGGTCCATCTAAACAAGCGTCACAATCAACTGTTTCATACAGCTTGAACATCACCAACAACTGATCGCAGCTGGTGCATTCCCATAGACTTTCCAATCGGCTCCTTTCGAAAAAAGGCACTAGACTCGAGTTTCGCTCTTGCTAGGGCTCGTCAGCAGCGCATGTCCTTGCCATGACCGGGACTAGAACTCCGGCCACGCTTCCATGAGGCGGTAAACGTGTCGACTACTGTAATATTGAACGCACATTAGGCAGGACTGAATCATCATATGTGGACGCCCAACCACTTTCGTTTGCGAGTAATGGTCAGGTTGCCCGATCGTCTCGAGAGGAGACAGCAACTGTCCTGTAGTTGAAAGTTCACTTATGGTAATCCTGTCGTGCCTAATGTGAGGTCAATGGCGCAGTGGTCAACAAGGTTACCTCATGGAAGGGTGGTCGGAGTTCAAGTGCTGGCCGTGACAAGGATATACACTACTGACGAGCTCTAATGAGAGTGAGGCAAGAGTCTACTGTTTCTTTTCGAAAGGGACCGATTGAAAAGTCCGTGGGAATGCAATAGCTGCGGTCAGTTGTGGATGACGCTCAATTCATATGAAAACCAAAAACCCCACTACACATCAGTAATCAACTAGTTGGAACACTGAGTTCCCTTAGTCCATTTAGTCAAAGCAGAGAGAATACATGTCGCGAAATGTTACCATTTCGATTTACTCTCATCAAACACAAACGTAAAGCCAGCAAATTTGATACAAACTGTACAAAGCAACAACAATTGAACAAACCAACCACACAGCTCTGAACTTTCGTGAGCTAATAATGAAATCAATTACAGGGCAAGAAGATTGATTGTGTCAGCGCCTTCTGTGTGCACAAAACTGACCGGTTTTTTATTGGTATTGCCTCACTAGTCGCTAACAGTTTCGGGTTGCGATTATGTAACACGATTTGATACGGGCAACTAGGTGACCGGTTGCTAAGATGTGTTTGGCGAACGATGAGGCCGGGGTCTTCGAGCTTGTTACAGTCAGCAACCACTTAGGAATGTGGTTTGTCGCGCAAAAAGTTGACACCCCGCGATGTCTTCTTTGTTTTAACGAAGCCAGTTATTTGGTTGTTACAGCTATACTACTTTTAAGTAGCCAGGGCGGTTTTGCTAAAATCGACGTCCACACGTTCCACTGGAACAGTACGGTGAGCACAGCATAATCAGGGGAACCCTGCTTTCTGTCCGATTGGACAGATTATCCGACTTGACGTTTTCAAACAATGTAAAACGATAGGAAACGAACCATGTCCACTTCGATGAGTAATGCGGGTAGGTTTCGCTCGCTCGGTTGGATTCCTCGCGATCATTCAAATAGCATGTTAGAAACGTCATACAGGATGACGCGTCGCAGTCAATGGAGCGATTGCAGCCACAACAGTCCTGATTCAAAACCCTGATCTTTGTTTTGTCCATTTTCATCTCTTCCCGCTATGTTTTCACCTCGGTCATTCCGTTGCGATTATCGACAGCTGAAGTGACATATCTTTCGGTCAGGCTCCTGGTTACTAGGACTGAACAAACGAATTGAATGCTCTTGAGGCTCGGCTTAGGATTACTGGGACCAAGCGTAATCCGAAGCAATGATAAAATCTCTATTCAGGTCTTGAGAAATTTTCTCATCTCATCCTAGGACACTGTATACAATTTAAATATTCGACGCCTGGAGTGGTTTCGCCCAAAATATTGACCCATCGGTTAGGGATAGCACGTTAGAAGTTCAAATTCGAGAAACGCGAGGCCACAAACACGCTGAAATGAAGATACTACGGTTTCAAGGGGATGAGAGATAGCTATGGATGGGAGACTTTTCGTAAACTGTATTGGTGAAGTCCAGTGACGAAGCGAATACGGCACGCAGTGATTGCACTACTCGACTACTTCTTTCTCAGGTTTGCACAGGGTCGCGGCGTTCTGAGGATAGTAATAACATACGGAACTTTCCACACCACTGAGAGTGAGCACTGAAGGCAGGCAGCACGGTCTTTATGATACACCAAATACAGCCAATAAGTTATTGGAATGCGCAGCGTATTGAAAGCAGACGTGGAGACTCAACACGCGTAGATTAAATGGCTTAGCAGATATCGAACTGGACACGAATACTTAGGTGTAGGCATTCGAGAAAGACAACCCTCAGAGCGGACTGACTGCATCCGAGGTTTATAGCAACCAATGGACCTGCCTAAGGATAATTGTGGCATGAGTAATATCATTTCTCAGCTGCTGCAAGCACACTGTTGTGAAGAAGTTCGGATGATAGAGGAATAAGATATACGGGCCCAAGAAACACTCCACATTTAAACAAAGTCCATAAGACAGCGCTGGATCGTGAGGCGTTGCATGCGGCATAAACGCAGATAGAAGCAAATAATCTGGATCGACAAAGTCAGACTCATTTTAAGCTACGGTGACGCAAAGTTCCGAGTCCGAACAGCCAAAAACGAACCAGCCCTTAAGAAACTCGCCAGCCTCATTGTTCAAGACGATTTATGTTCGAAACATATACGATGAGTGTTCTGGATGAGTTAGCAATATTGCAAAGAAATATCATCGTATGTGAATCGCATGTTATGTTTGGCCTAGACCAACAGGACCAGTTACAGATACTTGAACGGCAAGGGTGTCAGGCAATCTCCTGCAAGGACGGCCAAAAAATTCGAAATAACACCACATAATTTAATTCCTTATCTGGTTAGCGTAGATAATGGGATTACATACGGAGGGGCATCTCCAAACAAACCAATCATGAGGCATCACGCCACATCGATCGGACGGCCCAGTTCGGATGGTATGGTTTCACTCAGCAAATCAGATCGCAGCTGTGTGGTCGAGCGCCTGTGCGCTAGTTAGACTGTTTTTTCGCGTTGCTTCCTGTCGCACCCTGTAAAACGACTTGCTCTAATACCTTGGTTGCCGCATATACGACGGTTTCATTTGATTCGCTCTGTGTCCGTCGGCCATTTATGGTAATCGTTTCGTCGTGTAAATTTAGAGCCTCTATGGCCCAATTTCGATTCGCTCTTCCAATAAACGGCGTTGCCGCGCTTTTTTTCGGTTTTAGGTCAAACGACTGAGCACGCAACAAAAGGGATGATCCAAAAGATTACGTTTGAGGTGATATAGGAGAGCCAAATTTCCTACCACAGCAATGCGAACCGTGGGCAAGTTGTTTAAGGAATGCAGCCTTAAAATCATCTACGACTCGGTTGTTTGGTAACAAAGCATAGGCATGATGCTAACTGTTTCAGAATTGGCATTGACATGTTATAAGGTTAACCCCACCAATTTCGATGATTTATTCTTAATCTAGGCCACTTTTTACTTCCTATGGTTGTATAACGGTAAAACATCAGTATCAACCTGGTGCTGTTGATGATGATCTAGTCCACAAATTCCAGTTTCTGCCCTCATAAATTCCCGATGTAGGGGAAATAACAGTGATGACTGACACAAGAAGCTTGATGTTACCCATGGTAATGATGCATTACGTTGGATCAACCTAACCGAAACAGTCAGAATGAGACCAGATCGTCATCATCATCATCACAGACAGCAATACATCAGTGGTTAACACTAATGCTTAACTGCCACACAACCATGAAGAAACAGCAAACCCTATATGGAAAGAGAGAAGGAAAAAGAAGGGGACGGGAAGGGACCTAACTACTGAAAATGACTACGTCCCTATTCAAACATTCAGCATCAAGGTGCCTACACCTTGCAAACAACACAACCGAGCTGCAAGTGAGAGTAAGGCGTCATCAGCGAGACAGATCGTAGAGACGCTGTACCCATCTTCGGAGAGACCGGTAGATTATCAAGGTATGCACAATAACACGGCTGTTAAACCATCATAAACATTAACTTGGTAAAAACTAACCTCAGTGTAAGAACGTCTTGCTGTATGTACACCACGATAACTCTGACGGCGCCTCTTCGAATCTCGAAGTAAAGCCAGATGTTCCACATTCGAACTTCCTTCGGATACTTGGTCTATAAACGAATATACGCATAGGCAACCCAGTTGAATCAGAAAGATAATGATTGGATGCAGAAAAAATAAATTGGAAGAATGACCCTCACATTCGACCATACGCATCTTTTTCTGCTTCGAGGTGGAAAACGCCTCAAGGTCAAGCTCCCAAGAGCAGACTGGGGATCCAATGGATTGTGTGCGCAATTCATCCGCTCCAGTACTCTCCACACTTGGGGCCATAGAATTCTGGGAGGGAAATCGAACAAGAAGCAGCTGACATTGACTACAATTGTGTTGTTAGATTGGTGCCGAGTAAACCAAATGACTAGACAGACAGGCAGACGGGGATTTTATAAATGAGCTACTGATTATCAGCAAGTAGCACAAATAGTGCTACACGACTTGAACATCCTCAACTAATGTTCACAACTCTCGCATCGTCCTGGGCCTATCAGCCAGCCCTTTTTGGAAAGGAGCATCAGACGCGAATTCCTCTTTTGTTGGAGCTCGACCGTGATGTACATACCTCCCACGGTCGTAATCCAAATTTTAGTCACGCTATCATGATTTCAGCTCGATGAAAAGTCGTAACCGAGATAATCGATTTGAGTTAACAGAGCAGTTGTTGAGTCTCCTCTAGAGGCGATCAGGCAACCTGAAGGCCATTCATGAGCGAAGGTGGTTGAGCGTTTGCACGTGATAATTCAGTCTTGCCAAGTGCGAGAACAATGGCGTTGTGGTCGACACGTCCACCTCATGAAAGCGTGGTAGGAATTCTGGTCCCGGTCGTGGCATAGATATGCACTACTGATGAGATCAAACAATAGCGAAACTTGAGTCTGGTGCTTCTTTTCGAAAGGAGCTGGCTTAAAGGTCTACGGAATGTGGAAAAAGCGATCAACCTTGAGTGGCTTTCAATTCAAATTAGTAGAGAATTCCCCACTAATTATTTGCAATAAAAATTGGCGTTCAATAACGGTTATGTACGTGGTCCAACACCAAACTTGGGTTTAGAAAGTAGCGGAGACAAGTGACATTAGTTCATATGAAAACGATAAAATAGACTGTAATGGCATGGGACAAACAAGGTGGAATAACCAAATAAATAGTCTCGCGTTAACTGAAAGCTATATTTCATGGAATGAAAGTGTGATGATAGACGCCGTGGTCTCCTTAAACGGTAGGTAAACCAAAGTAGGGCAACACGTGATCGGTAATTACACTTAGGGTCCTAAATTCTCACAGGATGAAACTGACCCCTCATGAGGAGTGGTCCTTACTGCGAATCGCCCTCGAAGGAGGCACTACTGTATAGCAAGGATAGAGGTGCACCCGTAAAGAATGATCGCAAAGGTCCGTTTGTGCATACAAATGGAACCAATACTCACGATTTCCTCTTTCGTGTAACCTTTTTGGCGTAACGCACAGTAATTTCGATGGTTTATGGCTCCTTTGTTGTGTATCCAGTGGTCTTCGTTGAAGGGACATAATTCCAATGGACTGCGCTGTGAAAACAAATGATCAATATAATGCGTTTCCAGGGTGACTGAACAACGTGAATAAAATAAAACACTCCACAGCTAACTGTAAACATGAAGTGCCAGCTGTCAAGCAGCCAATTAGCGAGCCCGGCAGAAGGTTTTGCAATCCATCTGCTAACGCTAGATTCGAGGAAAGGTTCGGGCATGATTATTATCCACGGCGAAGATGAAAGGCTAGCAGAGATTTTCACACAATCTATTCTCCCACCCATTGATCCAACTATTATGCTAAATTCTGTTATATATATATATGCTAAATTCTGTTATATCTCATTTTTGCTTTCCAGTGATTCTTCTCAATCACACGACGTTATTGAAGTCATGTTAACAGTTCGAAGATTTTCTTGGCCTCCGCCTAAAATAATCCATCCCCAAAAAACTGCTCGTGACATGTTATGTGTTGTCCTATTAGTTTCACGGTTAGCCCGTTACATTTGCCGAAAGTTCCGTCAAATTTCCCGCCATTTTCCATTGGTTGCACAGACATCTCACTTTAATTAGACTCACTTAACCTGTTAACCAAATTGGCTCCACCCACCTAACTGTCAGTCGTAAATTGATGTTGACAAGACTCAGTTGCACATCTTGACTACGCGGAACGTCAGACGTCTGGCCTGAGGAAAATATTTGGAGATCGACACGGCCGTACTCCAGTTGAGTCGCTCAACGCAACTGTCTTTTCGACTCACCAAATGGTGTAACCACTTGGTACGTGCATCGTAGTCGGAGTTTCTAACTGTCCGGATGTCCACCAACCTCAGAAGCAGTTGGTCAGTGTTATACTAAGGGATGCCTGAACAATATAATGTCTAACGACCAGGAAAAACCTAAAAACCGAATGATTAATTTCAACTCAGCTCACAGTGTTATTCATCATACCTACGACAAAGGGAAGAATAATTCAGTGGCCATATCTGATGTGTTGCTATGCAGAAAATCACAAACCTTCGGGGACCAGAGAGTATCTTGATCCTCTCGACATCGCAACGATGCAGCGCAAACGATTTCTAGTTCGAACACCGTTTTACAAAGTCCGGGGAAAATGCACAGTGGAAAGAATAGGGGACGAAGTAGGAGGGATAAAAACCAAGTTGAACTTGCACAACTATCCTAACTACCTGTTATTCTCCCAATCGAGTATGTGAAGAATTCAGTTAAGTGCTATCTGTCAGACTACGGACTGTGTAACCAAGTACTTCTTTGCGTAAAAATGTTTTGAGATGTTAATCTATTGTAGTCAATGGCAGACGGGTGTCCGTAAGATTGGTGACTCTCCTCTGTCGTCTTCACGAGCTTCCATTGGTTTTGTTCACCATTGCTTTGCTATCTGTATTCGCTGACCGCACGTTCGGTAAGTCTATAAGGGCATAACAAAATGGGCACTAAGCACTTTGCGCAAATTGCAAATAAATGCAGGTGTGTCAAAACCCCATTATACAGCCTTTAACACACTATGCTAAAAAAATGTTGAAGTTAAGACATCAGAACTTGGTAGAAGATGGTTACTTGACAACACTTATCTACAATTACTCTCCTTCCTCCTCCTACAGGAATTTTTGCGATTAACACTTCACACAAACCCGTCCACCGTACCTTACCCTTTAAAGGTACAATTTCTTAGTTATAAACACACACTGTTTATATGCGACAACTAAAAGCACGTACAAATTCGCTCGGGAAGTCATCCTGGAAGGAACTATACAAGTTTCAACCACATATGGAAAAGATCCGATACTCCAATTGGCTCGTTTCAATATTATCTACACATTCGATTGTGTCTGTGAATGCAGATACTTCAACATGACTAAGAGGCCTTTTCGGCAGACGTAGTAGATCCCAAATTCTAAGGCTAATTGCAAAATTAACACTGTAAACAAAAATCTAAAGATTATATATAAAAAACATCTTCAAAGTTGTTTTCAAGCTCAAACTGAAACAGGTGTTTCATATAGCGGACGTTATTTCAAAGCACTGACTAAATCCCAACCTGTGCACACAAACCAATTGGTGATTAAGCTTTAAAGAACTTGATAGTGATGTGACTATTGCTTGTTGGTTTAGCTGCATTTCTATACTTCTTGTCCAAGCCACTATTTTTAGGTAGATTTACTGTTTACAGGACTTAATGACTGAGTGATTCGGTTTAGCTTTTTCATCCATTCTGAACTAGCCGGTGTTACTCAGTGAGCACTAGAATCCATTCCATATGCATGGATTTTCTAAATATACCTTAATTACTAGCATGTCTGAACTTGCAATACCTTCTGGACTATCAGCAATTCAACTGCTGCATCATTATTACGTGTCTAATCGACGAATGTGCAACGAGCTCACTCACTTCTGTATTCACATTGTTCATGAGTCTGACAAGAAGCTAATGTGGCTCTAACCACTGTTCACTGCATGCGATATCCCAAAAAGAGTTACAGAGAAATGAAAAAGGAATGAGACGAACCTAGGCAAACAAACTCAAGATGCTGGCTGGTGCACGTTGCCAGCCTGGACAACGTTTTGTTCCAGCGATTTCGATTATCACGAGGACCCCAATCGAATAGACGACACTTACCAACTTGTGATGCTCAGAATTAGGGACTTCGAATAGCGTCAGAAGTCGTACTTGAATTGAAACCTCCCACGCAAGTAATATGAAGAGGACCTGGTACTGGTAGCAGTAAGCAATTCTTATTCATGGATTGAGACACCGAATTTATTGATGTACAACAGTATTAGAGAAATCACAGCCTGTCATCGGCTGATCTCATTAGCACATGTAACGTCATAAACTGTATGTTAATTGGTGGAATACGGAACAGATGAATTGACGAATAACCGTTCGTCCAGTCCTGATGTTGTATCATTAACGCGATATTTGGATTGGCCGTCTGTCAGATCTTCTGTTGTGTCGGGATTTGGATAATCGGTGAATCGATATTTCCATCACACAACTTTACTCGATAGAACAATCAGTGCCTTCAAGACTTGTGACCTTGTCAATGACAGAACACCCGGTGAATTCACCCAACTGTTAGCAAGCTCAATAAGCAAAATATGGTGTGGAAAACGCTCAGCTGGCATGGGGATCACGTGACCTAACCATCACAGGATGTGCAACGTGAATAGTTAGCCAACTAGCCACGTATCACGAGCGTTTTGAGATACGCGATAGCTAACGGCCGCACTGTTCACCCGACTATCCAACATGACGTGGGTTAACTAGAGGAGAAAACGCTGGCCAAGCACAGCGAGTCGGTTTACATCTCTGTCGCGAATAGGACACGTTTCAGGATCAAAACAGAACATAAACAGAAATTATACACCTTTCTTTTTACCAGTAGCCAGACATTATTCCGACACCACGAATAACGCTGATTGGCAGTAAGCGCCTTCGTCGTTTCCGCTAATGTCCCATCAGCAATACCACAACTGTTTGAAACTGTCTACGGCCGAAAGAGGACTACCTGCAATAAAGATGGTAGGAGCGATAATACTGCTGTCTTGAAGTATCAGTTTGAATTTTGGAGGTGTAAAACGGCTTATTTGTGAGCCTTCAGTAGAGAGGCCGAGCAAGATAGTGTCATCCGCATGCATCCAATTGGTCAATCTAGTGTTAGGAAGAAATAAACGCGGCCCTCTTGGCGAATAAGCAACCAAGTACAATGAACAGTATTCCTACCTGAGAGAGGTGGGTTAACGATTGACAGCCGGGTTTTTTATAAAATGCCATATGGGGTCTTTGAAGGTGCGATGGCGTGGCGTATGTTGTTCCGCCACAAAAAGGTTTCGGGCATACGGATATAATCGGTCACTGTAAACCATGGACAAACCCCCTAGTGATCAGTGGCTCCAACGGATACGTAAGATATGCCAGGCACCTAGAACGGCAGGACCTCATTCGAAGAGTACGTAAACCAGTTTGGTTACCTGCCCCAGCAACAGGCAAGAAACGTTGCAACGACCTTGTCGATCTTGGACCTCTTGGTTGGACAGACCTATTAAATTGGATTTGCCTTCGTTGGCGAATTCTCGCACTACTGCACTGCTTTTTTGCAATTTTATTCAGAGCGCGTTGGGTACCCTGGATGGATGGACTCCATCTTGGGTTCAGATCCAAACGACCAGTCACTGATCACAGTGGGACGGAAGAAACAGAAAAGCATAAATACACAGATGGGGGGATAATTTGCTGTCATTTTCTTCAAAGGAGTTGTCCGATGAAAGAGATCACCGTCCAATTTGAAACCTATGGTAGCATACGGAATTCCAATGGTTAATGGGCTACCCTCATCCTTTATGTAAGCATAACGCGTGCCAACTATCGTTTCTGCCTTTCGGTGAGAAGCCCAAATGCAACATCCCTGTTCTAGCGCGGGTATGCGAAGAATGAACCATTTGACAAGACAACTAAACCCGCGAGTTTGTCGCAAACAAACGCTCAGCACAAAGTACATGTACGTATACATAAGAAGCTAGAGATTAACATTAGGAGTAGGTGCATCTTACCTTGAAAACACGTTCTTCAGATAGATTCAAAGTTCTTAATATCGCTTTGAGATGCATTTCTGAATTGTCCAAAAACATTGGCACATACAACAACCAGGTTTAAGTAATTGTTGCTCAATATACAGGTGAACGTAGCGCGTGCAAAACGGACACACCGGGGCAACGTTTCTTTTTATAAAAGGGGTTCAAGCGAGTCCTGGGAAAAGAAACGTGAACAGATATAAACCAGGGGCACTAACACAACTGCAATCTGAAATGAAGACCACATAATAGAACCTTGCGTCACAATGTCCTCTTCTTGGAAGGGAAGCCATTTCCAGTGTTCCATGATTCAAACTAAGCAGCGAACATTAATGACACCGAAGAAAATAAAGGACGTACGCAAAAACTGTTTAGTGCAAACTCGTATATGCCAAGATCACGAAGACGTGAATCTAATCGTTCCCCAATAAACCAAAACATTGAAGTATATTACGACATTAAGGTATTTGTTGTGGTTCGGCCACTTGTTTGTCAAGTTGGCAACCGTGTTGTGATCGCCAAATGCGGCAGAAAGCATGACGATTTTCGTACTGTACTGTCATACAAGTTTTGGCTGTCCGCTACATTTGTGGACCACATGTGAGCAACCCGGAGAAACCAAAAGGCAGTGATTTCCTAAAGTGAAAGGTTCCAACAATAGTTCTTCAAAGTGTTGCCCATACAAGCATGTGACAAAGATCCTGCAAGATATTTGTACGACTCACATGATAACCCGCATTGTTACGCGACGGATAAATTCAAGAACCAACGCGAAAGGTGCATTGCAAAGAATTGCTGTGGTGAAACAAAGAGCATAGCAGGAACATGAAGCCCGCATTGCGTATCTAATAGGTTATTTGGCATACATGACAAAAACGAAGGGAAATTGTGGATATTTGACGTAATAACATGTGCACTCACATGGGTATTCATTGTGCTGTTTCTTATTCACACCTTTTATCCACTTCAGGTCTCACACCCGCATTGCGAAATGAATACGGCCCGAGTTTCTGGCATTGCTTCGTTCTACCTCCCGCACCTGTTAACACCTTGTTAATTTCGTCTGAGTGGCGGTAACAATTCATTCGTCTCAAGCAATCCCGTTAATGGATCGTATTCCTCACCTCGAACGTTTCGAAATCGAATCTAGTGCGACATACTTTTCAAAACAAGGGAACCATTGATATCGTACGCTTTCCAACTTAGGGTCACTCAGTGAACACTATCAGCCTAACAAACTAGATACATTCACCAATTTTATTTCGCTAACGGTCACCGAACTGATTTCGGGGTGCGAATCGTTTGAAGTAGCCACAGCCACTCTCCAGAGTGTTTATATCCAAGCTAAATATGACATTTTTGCCCGGCACCTACTAGCCACCACTAAACAAGAGAACGATCAAACGTTTGATCACTTCGCTCAGCATCTCAAGTAGCTCGCCAAGCACTGCACCTTCAGAGCCACTACTGTTGAACAAAATCGTGATGACGCCATCCGAGGCGCATTTGTCAGTGGAGTTCTGCCTACTCAGAAAAAGCAAATGCTCGTAGAGCAAACATCACCAAGTTTTCAAATGGCCCTTAATCAAGTCAGATCACTCGAAGTGGCCGAGAAACGATCTTTGTAATACCACACTTCAGTGAGTGTCATTCTCAGCATATACCTTTATGACAAATAAACAAAATATGTCAAACTCAGAGGAAACCGATAAGACAGTCGTTGTCATATCCAGCGTCAGTTTTTTGTGTATATGGTAAACATTCACGTCACGAATGTCCACGCTCCGGATGTGGTAGAAAGTGCCATTTCCGAAAGGTCTGATTATCAAGCCGTCCTGAAAAGTTTGTCGCATCCTGCATCCGCCCCTCGATTACTGCTATGATGGAACCCTCACGCCTTTATCGAACAGCTGTTCCGTTGAAAGTCAACGGAGCTGACTGTATGGTGCCCAGTGACAATGGGAGTTCAGAAAGCCATGCCACAACTGACGTTGTTTAAAAAAATAGATAGAAGATCTAGTGTCAGAGTTGAAGTAAACCTGGCCCGGGAAACACGATTCCGCTGCTAGAATTCTGACATCACAGGCCGTTACTGATGCTCGAATTCAGCGGTTCGACGATTTATACACAAGCTCGAGGCAAGAGATCCAAGGTACTTGGATCCAGTCGGTTTATCTTAACTGGTATCAAGAAGACGTCTGTTAACTTAAAAAGCAATCAGTAAAAACAGTGTAGCACTGCTTTTGGGGATTACAGTGAACACCAAGAACACAGTAAGATTACCAGTCCGTCTTAAGTAAGTGAGGATCTACCAACGCTTTATAACGATCTCCAAAAGCGCAGCTAACGACCAAAGAAGGAAAACTGTTCCAGCGGTTGATAACTCTACAAGGAAACAATTGTCGGTTGAAGAAGGTCTGAGGAGGCAGCTTGTGAATTGTTTTGGAATGTCCTCATCGGTCGTAAGCAATCGCTATCACGAACTATTCCAAAAGACATACTCTAAAGATGTGCACGAGAATTAAATCACAGTGGAGTTTTCGAAATTCAAGTGGGTACAGATCAAGAATTTCATGTCAAGACTCGCACGCAACATTTTTTAAGGCCGTTACCGGCTTGGTAACCGCGCGCTGTATGTGCTCAACACCGAGTACATCTTTCCTCAAGCCAGTATATATGACTTGATTAACAGGCTCAAATGGCAGTCTTATGTGAACCTCATAAAGCGGTTGAGCAGCTTTTTGCGTATGCAGGAGAAAATGCACCTAATCAGCCTAAGAGGAGCAAACCGCTTTTTTGCTACCACCTCGAGATGATCCATCAAGGATTAGTTAAGACGACATCCAGATGTCTAGTTCTCTCTTCAGACCGATTTTCGTGGTCAGCGTACTATGAATTACGAAGGCATTGTCAAAGTCCCCACCGAGCAACATGTGTGTGCACGTATCTTAATTTAATCGGAGACTCAAATCGTCCGACCAGCGCTTAGTCACATCAAGATCATTCTCTAGTGCACTGGGTTCATTGGCATTCCAGATTTTGGGTCATTGACGTAGAGAAGAGCGTTGCTGGATATAGTGCTCGGAAGGTCGTCGATGTAAAAAGTAGCAAAAGAGGACCCAGTACTGACCCTTGAAGAACTCCAGCAGAAATCAAGAAGGAGAGGGGCGAGAGGTCTAGCAAGGTTTTGACTCTAAAAGTTTTGCTTTCAAGAAAAGACAAACCAACAACGAACCTCTCCTTGGATAAGCTTCCAGTTTATGTTTGAAGGGGCCATTTGGGACATTGCTGAAAGCCTTGGCGAAACCGAAAAGATAGCAACTGAGATGAGACTATTGTCTTCGATCTTTTTCAGATTAGTCACAAAGATAAGCATACCTGTCAATCATGACCGGTTAGGAAGGGAAACGTGCAAGGTGGAGTAAAACAGATTATTTGATAAGAAGTGTTCAAGGATGGCGCACTTTAATTGACGCTCCATTAGTTTGCACGAATGGTAGTAAGGCGGGTTGACCGATAACTAGCCAGGGAGTGCCGGTCACTCGTATTGAAGATGGAAATGAGTGTCGCCTCTTTCTATGCACTAGGGAGAATTCCAGTCCAGAGGGTCTGTTCAGGCAGCTCATAAATGGGCTCTGCAGGACTAGCAGCTGTTTGTTTGAGAATACTGGGATGAATCTTGTCAGGAGCCATCGCACTGTATGTACTAACTTTGAATAAAAGGTCCTCAACATCTGGTACAGAAAACTCAGCGGTAAGGAGTGGTTGCCAAAAGCTCCTCCGTGTTAGGGCAGGGTGCAAGTTCAGTGGTAAAACGTTGCCATAAATAAAGGGTCCGAAGAAGTCTCCCGGTCGGGCGGTCGTAAAGAAAGAGGCGAAGGCTTATTCTTTCTCACTCAATGCATTTGCTCATTTAAGGGGGTTATTGTTCGCAAGACCATTTAGGAAGATTTTTTGCACAACTGTAGTATGTTTGCGGACTTCCGCCCACAAACAGTGTGGAAAGCACTTAGGTCCTCCAGGTTTACCGTGGGCTTACTGTTAA
This sequence comes from Paragonimus westermani, assembly GCA_008508345.1. Taxonomy (NCBI): domain Eukaryota; kingdom Metazoa; phylum Platyhelminthes; class Trematoda; order Plagiorchiida; family Troglotrematidae; genus Paragonimus; species Paragonimus westermani. The sequence continues at coordinate 67,434 of QNGE01003274.1, read as the reverse complement.
GGAATAAATGGAAACGGCCATCAGGGAGACGATATGTTGTGGGCGGAAGAAGCGGTACGAATATAACGTCCGCCTTCCGAAATACACTTTGAAAAGCATCATCATCATAGACACCAATACATCAGTGGTTCACACTTATACTTAACTGCCAAACAACCATGAAGAAAAAGCAAACCCTACATGGGAAGAGAGAAGGAAAAAAGAGGGGGACGGGAAGGGACCTAACTACTGAAAATGACTAGGTCCATATTCAAACATTCAACATCAAGGTGCCTACACCTTGCAAACAACACAACCGAGCTGCAAGTGAGAGTAAGGCGTCATCAGCGAGACAGCTTCCTTACGGCTTTCACTACCCCGCATCAGTAAATGCACTCACTTCACAGACAACTCGGCCAAACAACAACAACATTCACGCCACTGAGCTCGATTAGCCGCCATCTCACCTAGTGTCTCAAGCCACCGGCTCTGAGTCGCGTGGGCCAAAGCCCGGGAGACGAACTCGATCTATAGCGGCCAACGTCTTGGTAAACGACTTCATTTCCCTACGCCAGGTCATTATCTGTCCACCTCGCACCTTGCATCAGTCGGTCGCAGTGTCAGCGAACAGTGCTCGGTGTGGAAGACGACTAACTGGCATTCTTAATACATGACCTAACCATCTAAGCCTGTGTAAACGTAG
>QNGE01003274.1:10985-65307 GCA_008508345.1 Paragonimus westermani | reverse complement strand
TACGTGCTCCAATAAGAACGACAGTCCTGAATGGAACCCCGCCACCTATAACTAACAGCTATGCGGTCTATCTGAGATCAGGTCTGACTCAGAGAGGGAGGGCGCCAAGTATAGCAATGACGTGCACGATGCCTAAAACTAGTGCTGGCTAAAAACAGCCTATGCTCAGCGCACAGCTGCAATAGTCGTTCGCCATTGTCCGAGCGATGTGATGCTATCCCAAACCTGCCACCTAAACGAGATTCGGCCTCACCAAGGCGGCCCACCTGGGCGTTCATATCTCCGGCCAGAACGACTATATCAAAACCACATGTCGACCGGAGGAGAGCGACCAGATCCGAATAAAAGAGGTCCTCGACGTCGACGTCACTACAGTCAGTTGCAGCATAGGCGGACACAACGAAAAGATTTCTGACAGTTTTGCGTCTAGAACTGACCCTAACAGAACCTGCCAAGCGGACGGCACAGTCTTCTATTAACAGGAATCCAATCTATCAATGCGGCTGAGGCCGACATGCTGAGGACTGTACCTACTCCAACCTGACCGGTAACGGTAGCCGGAGAGTCACCTGAACTGTATAACCAGTATGGTGTAGAAAGTGCGGGTGCTGTCAATTCTACACGTTGACTACTGTCGTGGAGTCTGGTCTCCGAGATACAGCAAACATCAATATGTAACGAGTCTAACGTTCGTGCGAGAGCATCCTGTTGACCTATCTGTTGTAGAGTACGAACGTTGAAGGCACCTATATTAATTTGCGTTCTAGGTCAAAGCACAGGACGAGGGAGGTCTGGGACTGAGTGGCGAGAGCTGGGACTTATCGGCACAGTGTTGCTATGATTAATTATATCTGCTGTGGGACCTGCACAGAAGTTATCAGAATTGGGGTGTCGGGTGGGGCCTGAGAGCCAAATTTGATGACAGTGGGGGAGGGGTCAGCAGTAGCATGTTTTCGCCTACCCACCCTGCTGTATATAGCAGATAGGGCGACCCGGTTCATACTGCGAGACGGCCGATGCAGTATGAAATTGTTTGTTGTGAGTATTCATGGTTGTGTGTGGGCTGAGATACTGCCAGGACGCCCAGACCTAGACAGAAGAACGATGAGGGTTCTCAACCAAAGCCTTTGGCTCAATAGCTTGTACCGCGGGTGGGTGGCAGTGTACCAGAAATGGTACGTCTTTCAAGAAGAGATGCCAGTCATCTCCCAACCCCCAACCTGGATGATCAGGAGACTATGGTTTGTCAGACCTGTTGGCCTACCTGGTATGAGTTACTCTGTCCAGTTTAGCCCACAAGGTCATCGAGATTCGTAAGCCGTCACACCACGTCGAGGTTCAGTCGCACCGTGACGGATAACAGTTCCGGTCCACAGAATTATATTCAAGAAAAGATCCGAGTTAGTTTCTCAGGCCGTTAGAATCAGCCTGATTAACATTTCGACCTGTGGACGTTTTTGTTGGTTGCTGAAACCAGTAACAGATAAAACCGAAAGGGAGCACAGAGTAGTCAGTATATCCAAGCCCCGGCATGATGATCAGTCTACCAGATGGTCCTCATTAGTGATGACTAGGTTGAGTAGAGAGGGAATTTGACTACAACGATGCGGTGTCGGGGCGTTGAAATGCTGTATCGACGCTTTCCGTCGTATCGATATCGATCAGGAATTCGAGAATGCGCCTTCACAGTCCTGGTGAGAAACTGATGTTTAGTTTATCTTGAGTGCATTAAAGTCACCCAGAATAAGCAGATGAGTGAAGCGTTGTAGACCTAGGAAGTTGTTTAGGTTCACGAGAAGAGTCGTAGTCGGGTGAGGGAGAACAATAAATAACCCCCATTAGGAGTGAGTATTGGCCGCGCAATACTAATCAAAGCGACACAGTGTCACATTTATCGGAGGACTGTTTCAGAAAAATCGCATAACCCTCTATTCTCCTTCGGGTGGAGTCAGCTTAGTGAACTGAACCCCGGGTGACACCTAATTCATTGTCACTGAGATCACCTGTGAGCCAAGCCTCCGTAAAAGCAGACTATGGGATTGGGTGTTATTAATTAACTGTCTGATTTCCGGTAATTTACTGAGCAGACTCAGACAATTTGTATACATACACTTAAAAGCTACTTCCTCGTTGGATTTCGCAGAAAAGGAGAGTGCGAGAAAGAGCTTTGGAAAGAAGACCTAGAATTGAGGAGGGTGGTGGGGTTGAAGTTGGTTTGTTCTTCCGCGTTGTTCTGATGGCCCTCCTTTGAGGCTGCAGGCGCAACATCGTCGCTTGTGCGTACGTCAGCTACCCTACAGGACGCCTGACCGGCATTCTTGATGTTGCAACTTGCGAATTCTGCACCCCTGTTAAATTCCACTTTTTGGAAGGGTGGTTAGAAGCTTTTACTTACAGAAAGTGTGATTTTTTTCGCCTGAAGGATGCGAGGTTTGAAAGAGATCAATGTGCACGGTGTTATGGAGCCTGTGATAGAAATACCTAGTGGGGCGGGCCAAAGAAGTGCTTTTTGAATCACAGGTGGCCGCCCCAGCAGGTTACTTCCGTTCCGAATCCTTGGGAGGAAGAATACCCTGCGAGACCAACTGGTGGGTTTTGGGACGTGTAACTCGGAAACCGGTTCCAACGCGGTTTCGGTGCTCTCAAAACTCGTGTCGGCCGTTGGAATGACGATTACAGAAACGGCGTCTCCACTATCTACAACAGGCATAGCAGTCTGAGTGAATACTTTCGGAGCAGAAGATAAGACCTTAGTCTCCAATTATCGCTTCCGGTCTATCATGATTCTTAACTTAGTTTTAGTCCGCTGCTCGCGTCTTACCCCCTATTGCCGAGAGCGATCGAAAGACACGCCTTTCAAATGGGTGTTGGCGGACTCCAAAGCCAATGTTTTTCCACCACTGCCTCGGGGCTGAGCATGGCTGGCAAGGTTACTAAATAGCCAAGTGACTTTTTGGTTGTCTTGGCGCGCAGCCTGCTCGAGACTACGAGATTTATGATGTCCGGGAAGAATGAAGATGCTAAGATTGATTTGGCTAGCTCGGTTGGAGATGGTGTGGGGAAGCGGCCACATAAAACAACTTTTTTCTTTCAGTACTTTCTTTCATTTTTATTGCTGTCACCTTTATTTGTGCAGCTGGCAGGGCAATTGCCTTCTTGGGGATTACAACACCAGGGAGGGCAAGCGCTATGTACCTATTCCGACTCCGGTCCCAGCCTCATTTCAGACAGTCCATTGGTACTCCTCCGTTTTAATGTCCATGGAAGAAGTAGAATAATATACACAGCTAAGAGGATCCCCGCTCTTGCAATCGCAGGCTTTCTGCGTCGCCTCACTTTTTGTGGCAAGTGCGTGACAGTCAGCGGCAAAGCGGAGGTCTTATTTTTTTGAAAGCTGATACAGATAAAATTGAAAGATGAGGAGCCAAGCCGCTTGTGCTGACGTTTGTTGAAGGCAATGCATTTGAATTGATACCACTTCTGGCACTGGTGGTACTACATACGGTTTTGTGCAGATATTTTGCACACGTACCGGCCACAAATGCTTACTGCCCCAGTCAGTCGGCTGAGCCCCATCACCGCTAGATTGAAAACGGATTAGTTACGACGAAAAATAAACAATATATAACACAAAATGGTAAGTTCTCAGGAATTCAGAAAGAACAGGCAAAGCGAACAGATATTGTGTAACCCAAATATCCCGACATGTGACAAATTAGCATGCTATCTGATAAAGAACAAAAGTAATCGTGTGTAACTCTTGAATGCACGGGGCACCAACAGGGCAAAAGAATGAGTAGACAATGACAAGGAGAAAACCTGAACCAGACTTCGAGTTCCCGGTTAAGTGCATTGCCTATCCGGAGCCCGCCTCATCCGTGTTTTCATTGGTTCTTGTAGTTCCGAGTATCGAGGTCAATCGAAAGAGGATTTTACTTGCGTTCACGCGTTTAACAGGTTTCTTTCAAAGACAGATATATATAATGGTAATATATAGTGATATATGTCCTCACTTCAAGGTGGTCCGATGAGTTAGTGCTCTAGGGTGTGTGGATTTTGCAGTAGGTTCAATCTCAGTTTGAGAGTCAGATTGTGGTGCTTAAGGCTGCTGGGGTAGTCAACCCCCTTAAGTTCTGTGAAAAAGCACACGAATCTAAGTTGTACCCTCTCTAGGACCTTAACGCCATTGACCAACTAAGGACACCAGGTCAGCATACAATATTCTAGATGCGGTCTCACTGAAGTCTTGTAAAAAGGAACAGGGACACTGGGTTTCTTTGAGATGACTGTCTTTTTCAGTTTGTATGGAGCCCGATTTGTCTTGCGGGCTGCCAGCACGCACTAAGTTGGCAACTTCAAGTCTCCAGTGACCTAAATTCTCAAGTGCCCGTTCTCAATACTATTCTGAATGAACGCATGTTCCTTCCATCCTCCTATCCATATAAGGGAGTCCTCCGTCTCTACCTCCGTAAGCTACCTTCATTTCACAACGTTTAACGGAAGCTCCTAGTCGGGTGTTTGCTGGTGAGCTTCATCGAGAACTCATCGCATAAAAGACTCGCCGGAACGTTCCACGAGTTTCGTGTCATCCGCGAACGTGCAGCATGGACTGCTGATCCTCTTCGCCAAATCATTAATGCATATTAGGGACAGAAGAGGGCTCAAAACTGACCCCCGTGAAACACCACTGGTGGCATGTGCAGTGTAGGACTTGAATCCCACCACCGGCACATAGAAACTCCTATTCTGCCGAAACGCCTTCACCCATACTAAAACACTAGGATATATACTAAACGCCTCTAATCTCAACATTAAATGTTTGTAATTTATGGGTTCAAAGGCATTCTTAATGTCCAAATAACTGACCGCAACGTCGTCCCCCTTTTCCAGTCGTAGAGTGCTCTCATCCAAAAAAGCCAGTGGGTCGGAGAGGCGAGATCCGTCACTCATATAGCCATACCGTTGAGCCGCCGCCGGTCTATACTCAGTGACGCGTTACCTTGTCCCTTAGGCACCATTCGAACACTCTTGATATCCGACGCAAGATTGACAAGCCTATAGTTTGAAGCTTCTTCTCTACTGCCTCCTTTGTGTATCGGTAGGACAGTGGTCATCTTCAGGTTCGTGGGTAGTTTGGCTTCAATAATAGGTCCGTCAAATAAAGTAGTCAACGGATCAGCTAGCACTTCAGCAAGTGGTCTTAGAATTGCTGGGTGGTTGTCATCTGGGCCTGCTGCCGTGAGAACATTCAGCCCAGACAACCGACCCCACACTTATTCAACGCTGATTACCACTTCCTACACCACTGATCTCCTTTTCGGTGTTAATTTCCTTGTGAAGCCGACTTTGATTGTCAGGGGGCTTAACGTTCGCTGACGCGAGTGTCAGCCTATTGACCCCATGTTATATTCGACTAACCGGAGGCCTCACATCGGGGCTGACTACTACATTCGGAATTTTTATCACCACCAGGCCCAACTGGGTTGCTCTCTGGCCAGATCTCTACTGGGTGTGTTGAGTTGCGTGCTGAACAAAGGCCTTGGTGGGTAGGAATTCGAAAAGAGATTGACCAGAAGACCCTTCCGGTGCATCCTTCCCTATCCGGCCAAATCCTGGTGCTTCGAAATTTCCAAGAAACAGGATCTCTTGTGCTTGGCACACATGATCACTCGATGTTGCCAAAAGCCCACCGTCCTCGAATACTGTCACCGATGTACCCCTTCAGACGCCCTCTACCAACACTGTTACGTTCGGCAATTCCACGAAGAAAACAGCCACTTTGCACGTTAGGCGTTAGGAGTGCCCTGCCGAAACTTTGTTCCTGATACCTAGCGATTAGAAGCAAGAACCCTCCTCCAGTTCTTTCATCTTGTTGCTCCGTGCGGTATGTACAACATCCGTGTGGACAGAGGATTTCAGTGCTCCGGCTTTAGCCACAGCGCAGTGTCCACTGTGAAATCCGCATCTGTGGCGACTGCTCGGAGTTCTCTCCCCTTGGGTCTCACACTGGACGCGTTAGAGCGGACCACAAGAAGTCCCGTCTCACTTATCCTTATTGATGCTAACTCTGGATTATGAGAAAAGACAACCTCCAAAGCTACATCCGAGGGCCTACCTCATTTTTGGTGCACTTGCGATCGACCGCTGAAGAGTACCCCGGCCCTCCAAGCCAACAAATACTGTAACCTGCTGCGACTTACCTGTTCCTACTGAGTCTCCGTGCATTATCCCCGAAAGTCTGCTGAACAGACGCGGCAGTATGCTAACTTTGGAGGGGAACTAGGATGCCCCACAGACATTTGATGTAGATGTGCAGATTTTTTCGACGTGCAGCTTGGGCGAGTGTGAAAATCTAGTTGGCTGACCTGCGGAGAATACTACATCCTCTCTCGTCTTGGATGAGGTGTCTGGGGTTACTACGATCTCCCCCTTTATAGAGTTTCTGATGGCCCCCGCAGCTCATAGAAAACTGCCTCTGTGTCGAGGATTAGCAGACTTAACCAAAGTGAGTATGGGTTTGCGAATACTCGAGACAGTCCACTCCTGCCACTCCTCCAAACCCAGAAGTCTCTTAATCGCCACATGCTCTGGAATGTTTACGGTTCGCAACAGGCTTACCACGTGGTATCTCATGGCACGCTCTCGTTGGCGGTCTTCCCTCACCACCGGTTCTGGTATTGCATCAGCACCCCCATTTCTCCTCTCACCAGTGACTATCTCAACAGGCTTTTCCAGATGTGCGAGGGTTTTGCTGAAGAACCCTCAAAGCATTCACTACATCTACCCATTCATTGACTAGCAGTATGGTGATAAAGGATGCTTTACTCCTTCATCTCGTTGTTTTGGGATTATTTTTATCCATCATCTGACTTGAATTTTTCTCATCCCATGAGTTCCCCAAAGTTTCTTCCCAGCTTCATCAGCTTCCTTCTAAACATTATACATCGACAAGTAGTTCATGTTCACCCAGTTAGCTTTAAACTTGTTCATGCTGATGGCGACCATCGCTAGATGATTCCTGGTTCTCCCTTTCTAGGCCTGAACTGTCCTATTGGACTGAAGCTGTTGAGACAGGATTGCATGGACTATTACGCCCAAGGATATAAATGATACAAATGGGGCATGTTCATCTCAGAAGCGCATGTCCTGCATATAGCGTGTAAGCACGGTCCTCTAGGTTGCTGTAATTCGAGTAACGCCAAATGCTGCACTTGATACAACAAATTCCAGTCTCTTCCACTTTCGATAAGTAGCCGTGGTTCCTGCACAGGAACTTATTTAACAGAGCCCCGATCGTACTGCTCCTAGTAACGTTGCAAGAGGATGATGTGGTGGTCCTGGGCACTACGGAAAACGATAAAAGTGTGGAGCTAGAAAGTGTAAGACCCAAAGGCCAGCATTTATATCCTTTTTCCATAAAAAGGGAAATGAGAGACAACTGGGTACAAATATTTGAGACAGATACTTAGCAATTTTTACCAGGGGTGCGACAAAATAACCAACACAATGGCTCACCTGATTCCTTTTCTTCCCTGTATACCAAGATGCCTTGAAGCAATTCTTATCCCACTGCCTCCCACATCTTTGGTTGTTGTTGTTGTTGAAAAATGACATACTTTCAAAGAGGAGGGCGCTAGAACCTCGCTGTTGCCGTCAAAAGTGAATAGGTCCACAAGGGTTGATGAGCAACTGCGCCGGAGCTTTAAGCTAATTATGATATAGCTGGTATGGCAGAAATAAACATGGCTTTCGTAGAAAACTTGGGCTTTCTTTAGCTGTGCTACTCCGATAACAAATATCCTCCTCTCGCGCCAGATATTCAAGCCTCCCGCAGTCTGCTCCGATCGTGTGAACGGCTCAAATGTTAAGGCCATGTAAAGGGTGCTCACTGTTGAAATTACCAAGCAGAAGTCCAGCAAACGTGGAAGTTGCACCGTTTTGTTGTATACCAATGGAATAATTAAAGAGGATATGGTACAGGAAAGGAAGCAGAAGGAAATGAAAAGAAGAAAATAAAAAATGAATGACAATACGTGCAGTAGGTATGGTTGGTTCGTTGCAGATCCCAGAAGTCCACGATCTGTAGATGAACTGCTTCCCAATCTTGAAGAAAAGTTTGTGAATTCGGACATTGCTGTTCGGGTGCACTACAGCGATAGCATCCAGTACATGATAAATGGTGTACAGGTCAGTAAATTTCTTTCAAACAAACGTGCGTAACAATAGGGTAGTATGTGAACAATGTATACCGCTTGTGTGAGGAATAAGGGCAAGCAAGAAATGGAATAATGAATATAATCCATCCGAATTGGTTCCTACTGCCCAAGGTTTGTGAGATTCCAGAGACTAGTTCACAGGTTCGAGGTTGGAGGCCCAAGTCACCCGGATCCAGTCAGTTTGTCAGTTCTGATGTCCAGCGGTTTTCTGTTGATCTGAAGGACAGCTATCGAACACAACATGTAGCACCGCCCTTGGGACATGGTGCGAGTACCAAGAACAGTAGTATCCAGTCTAACGTAACAGAGTAAAATATTAACCTAGCAATTTCTTAGATAGGTAGGAACTTAATAAGACGCTGAAACGGACCCCACAAGAGCAGCTAACAGCCTCTAATGGAAGCTCGTTTCAGTGGTCGATAACCCTGTAAGAGAAGAACTGTGGCATGAGCAAGGTCCGGGGTCGAAGCTTATAGAGCTTCTAGTTGTGTTCTATCCGGCCGTTGTCAGCTACTAGGGTAAACATTGTTGTGCCAGTGGTGCGCCAAAAAAAGTGTGTAAGAATTAAGCCACTGCGGAGTCTTAGAAACTCAAGCGGATAAAGGTCAAGACCTTCGGGGCGAGACTCGTGGGAGAAATGTTGCAGGTCAGCGACTACTTCGGTGACAGCTCACTGGACACGTTTAATAGCGAGTATGTCCTTCGTCAAACAGGTGCATACGACTTGACTAACATATTCATGCAGTGGTCTTAGGTAGACTCCGTACGGCGTTTGAATGGCATGCCTGTCTATGTGAAGAAAGGCTCTTTCATCATCGGAAGAGTTAAACATATCTTCTTAGTGGCCACCTGTTAGTGATAAAAAGAAGGTAAACCAGACGACAGCCAGATCCAAAGATGATTTTTAGAGTCAACTTTTGCAATATCTATTACACTCCATACATCCTCTATCACAACTAGATTCCCGGAGTCTCCTTTAATCAAACTGTGCGTACATTTGCTGTGGCCCAGTGGGAGATTCCGGTCATCTGGCCAACACCTGGCATTACCAAGGTCACTCTATAATATACCGGGATCACAAGAGTTCCAGATTTTTAGGTCATCTGCGTTGGTGTAAGTAAACAGGGGGATTCATTGATATATATAAGACGCAACGGGTAGAGTGTATATCTCTGAGGAACCGTGGCGTAGATCAAGAATAGAGAAGATGGGCCCGATCCTGTTTTACTGTGAAGGTTCCGTTACTAGGACCGTGTGGGACGCGGTAAAATGCTTCGGCAAATTCGAAGAAGATAGCATCCGGGATATGGCCTTTGAATTTGCATCTGTCGGACTACCCATGAGGATCAGCATATTGGTTATGCATGACCGATCGGGAAGAAAGCCATGTTCAGATGGAGGGAAAAATTTATTTGAGAAGAAATGTTTAAAAATGGCGCGTTTCGACAGGCTTTCCATTATCCTGCACGGAGTGCTGGGGAGGGTGAGAGGCCGACAATTAACAAGAGAGCGGCGACCGACTACCGTAAATATAGGTGTAACAGTGACCTGATTCCACGCCTTCAGAAGAGTGCCGGTCCGAAGTGACCGGTTAAGCAGATTAAAGAGGAGAACAGCCAAACCGAAGGCCGTTTCCCTGAGGATCTGGGGATAAATAGACAGATAGATAATGATTGACCTTAAGCAAGGTATCGTGAACGTCACTCGTAGAAAAGTCACCTCTCATGATTGGGCGCTGAAAGTTTCTCCTAGGGAGAACTGCGCGCCAGTTTGGCGGAACCACATTGTGGACTGCTGAATAGTGTTCCCCAAACATCTCAACAACCATCTGCGGATTTGCGGAGGTTTACCCCTCAGGGAGCCACAGAAGAATCGCTGAGGCCTTAGTTTCCCTCTGACGGTGTATGTACTTAAAAAGACGACTCTTATTCTCAAGGGCTACCAATGGGATTTTTAGCTGTACTTGTTGGGTGTGTTGATGAATTTTTCGCTCGCACGTGTTTCGTACACAGCGAAAGACATTCAGATCCCTAGGCTTACCTGTTAGCTTCCGCTAAGAAAATGGGCGAGGACGCGAGATGCCGTTAACAGAACCTACTCGATGTCTTCTATCCGGCTGGGCGTTACACTGACTGGCCGAAGGGTATCTGTATCGACGAGACTCACGCAGCTTGTGTAGTGCGAATTTATCTTCCATTCCAGGCTCAGGTAGATCGCAGCGATCTTCATTGTAAGGGATCATTCGCTCCTCTCTGATAAAGCGGTGTGCTTCCGTCTTCTGCCGAACCATAAAGAATGAGACTATATCTAGCGAACTCAGAACAATGAACACGTACGGTCGCGCTTGGTTTTACATCCTGAGTTGGAGAGAAGCTGCGTGATTAAGAGATTCGTTTAACAGCCTAGAACTTTTATGGTTCGTGCTGCTGGACTAGGGGCTGAGACACGTCCACACGGCGTTCCCTACTCTTCCACTTAGCTTGCCCTAATAATGCTAGTTTATCAGCTATTACAGGTGGCGGAGGGCTTCAGTTGCACTTAGTCAGACTAGGGACAGCTGGCACCGAAGTATCCAGGATGCATGCTGTGAGAGGTGAAGAAGTGACTAAATTGTTTGTTTTGTCGGTGCCCTGGACGAGGTTATCCTTAGGAAGGTCGTAAAGTGGTATCTGAGGTCAGATATGCATTTCGGAGGCCTAAACACGAGTCCACAAGAAACTCGAGGCAGCACTTGTAGTGAAGCCAGTGGTGAGATAAGTCACAGACCATGGCTTTGCTGCTTCGAACATGGTTAGCAAACACCGGCATTCGGAATAATCGCACGTCCCAGACTCGTTCACCAATGTGCAAAGCTTTTAATTCATGCATGAAAAACAAACTAGTACCAGGACAACAAACTCGCCAAACTTGCCGACCGGCGATGCTCTGTGACGCCATCAGGTATAGCTGGGTTCCTTCAATGAATGGTACGTTAGCGGCAGCAATGCCACACAATAAATCTCGTAAGCCATAAGTAACTGAAGGATAGTGAATCCTTCTGCGACAACAATAGTACTTGAAGTAGGTAATTTGTCGTAACTAAATTCGTTGTTTACCCGCCGATATTTGTATCACTTGTTCGCATCCGGCTATAGCCGCTGTCGACAGATCCTCTTTCGTGATACTTATGGGTGCTAACTGCAGAGAATCTGATGAGCATTTTGAGACAACAAGCTCATTTCTAGAGAGCGCAACCGGAGCTGACTGAGATATTTATCCGGAAGCTGACTGTTCAGGATCCAGCTGCCAGTACCATTCCATAACGGCACTCACCGGTTGAATCCATTGAAAAACCGACCTAAAGGCCCTTTCCCAATCAATCCCCTAGAATCCATTCCTTACCTGATGCGGATAGCAGACTTGTTCAGGGTGGGAACCGCCGTTACAGAAGATACTAAACGCGTCCGAGTGATTTGCTTAGGCTGGTTCGTTTGAAATCCGACGTTGTACAACCTTCATTCTGCCGAAGAACGCTTCCAGTTACACAGTCAGGTGTCACAGCTAAGTTCTCCGTCAGTTTCCATTACTGTTCAACATCGGGTACCGGTGGTTTCGAGTGATCAAGAGTCGAGCGAAAATGTTCTGTTAGCCACGCCGGAAGAGTCATTCAAGTTTGTGAGCGCCTCAAGATGTCATTCATACCCAACGGCCATTCCAATGGGCTAATTGTTGTCCGTTTTGTCCGGTCATCAGAAGATGCTGACGGCTCCACTTACGTAGAGAACAACGCAACTCAAAGTACTGAGATGACATTCAATACGATCGTGTGATGGAAATCTCGATTTACCGATTATCCAAACCCCAACACAACAGAAGATCTGACAGACGGCCAATCCAAATATCGCGTTAATGATACAACATCAGGACTGGACGAACGGTTATTCGTCAATTCATCTGTTCCGTATTCCACCAATTAACATACAGTTTATGACGTTACATGTGCTAATGAGATCAACCGATGACAGGCTGTGATTTCTCTAATACTGTTGTACATCAATAAATTCGGTGTCTCAATCCATGAATAAGAATTGCTTACTGCTACCAGTACCAGGTCCTCTTCATATTACTTGCGTGGGAGGTTTCAATTCAAGTACGACTTCTGACGCTATTCGGAGTCCCTAATTTCGAGCATCACAGATCGTCGAAAAATACTAGGAGTTTGTCAAACCCAATCATGATGATGTGAGCCTAAAACCGTTCGCAAAGTCTTCAGCGTCTTTTGGTATCCAAGTTGTGCATACTGGTCTTCCTGATTCCAGTGAATCGCAGCCGGCCAACCAAGAGAGACCCTTGAAGCCTTCGACACCTTGTTTCTAACCCAGAGATAGGCATCCTGTCTACTTGTGTTCAGTTCACGAATAGACGTCGACGTCACATAGAAGACCGCTGCCGAAAGCTGATGTTACAAACTACATCGAAGTCCAGCGTTCGATGATTTCAGGAGCCGGATCGCCAATTAAACTCCACCTTCTTGATACTGTTGGGTGATTATGTTTCCAAACATTCAACGGCGCTGTCGTTTGCCTAAATTTCGACACCGCCTCTGACATGACGATCACCCCAAAGAGGAAATGCCAGGAGACAGGACGGCTGCCGTGACTCACGTCACCTACAATGGTCGCAGCACCTCAAATGGCACCCTGAGTGTATCTTATGGACTATCCTTTGAGGTCTGCATCGGCGTCGCCCAATTCGGGGACAGTTGCTACCTCACAAATCAGCCGGAGCTAGACTTGCTGGGGTTTGATTAAGTTGGCGGGAAGAACCTGTTGGAGACGCTCACCAGCCGGTGAGGCAGCAGTGGGTCAACCGGTTATGGTGCAATCGTATCACACCACACTATTAGCTCACCGTATCATCGACAAGCTTCGCCGAAAATAGTGCAGACTACCAAGGTGGCCCAGAATGCTGCATCAAAGCGAAAGCTGTCTTTGGGCTTATTCCAAACGCAAGACCGGTTTACCGGCAAAAAACGCCGGTTAAGTACACATTTCTGTCTCTCGTGAACAAAGAACTAGATCGTCGACACACGGCCACTGTCCTAAAAACGGCCAGATGTTCCGCCTGGGTTGTGAATATTGATATCCCGATAAAGTCGTGGAAAGTTGCACCAATTTCTCTGTAGTTCTCAGCACTTCTCTAGATGTACACCAGTATCCCTCTTAGCCACTGGACCTGGTTGCTAAGAGTAAGGACGGTCGACTCTTCACGAGGCCGGACGTAATAGACGTCTACTTACAGGTGGAAGTTGTAGAATGTTCCAAGGAGCCGTTCACCATCAACACCCATCGCAATGTGCTCTAGCACCAACTCATTCTATTTGGCGCAAAAATTGTACTGGTAGTATTCCGGCAGCTCGTAGGCTCGTAACTGACTGATGTCCCAGGTGGGGCTGCCTGTCTGGACAACATCGTTGTGACCAGATCCGACAAGTCTAAACCGATGGAACGCCTGGACCAAGACTTGGATACATAGCCGATTATTGTTTCCCTATTTGTCGGAAAAAATATACATTCTTGAATGCATGCAGTCAAATGCATAGACCCTATTATTGATCATAATGGCTGCAGTCCAACTGCCAAATACACTTAGATGTTTTCTGTTTACGATCACCGTCAAGTGTATCCACCACACGTTTACTTTTAAGCCTGGCGAGTAACTACAGCGAGCTATGCCCATAATGCACCGCGTTCGTTACCCTTGAACAAACTGTTAACAAGGTACTTCTCAGGGAACGAGTCCAACGGATGCTAGGGCTTGTTCAACGAAGTGAAGACAATGCTCGAAGACGAAAAACTGATGACGCGCTTTTTTCGCATTTTTCGCATTTTTTATGAGAACGGGGAGAACAAACACACATGACCTGGTACACTCCTAATAAACATTGTAACGTGACCGCCCAGACGGTGTAATGGCAATATTGGAACAGGGGTCAAACAGCTGAAGAAGTGTGTACCCAAGTCATGTGACCTCGACAGGTCGATGTACAAGGCATCATCAAAATTCTGGTGTAACTAAGTCGCGGTTATACTAGACGACCAGATGTACTAAGGCGATAGCAAAGAGATTGTATCAAACAATAGACGTTTTTAATCCAACAATAAGAATATCAATTTTTGTGCAATACGTTAAACTATTTCGATTGTTCGGTTATCAATTGCTGAAAAGTTTAGTGCGATTTCGTTGAGTTGAAGTTGTCAAGACTGGATGCAAAATTGCTGTGTGGATGAATTGAATACTACACGTCCCAATGTGATGCAGTGCTAATGAGCATGTGAACAGCTCACTAAATGTCTACTGGATTAGCTAATGGAAATTGGCAAAATGGAAACAAAGTGATCAAACGTAGACTGGATAGAGTGCAGCATCGCAGAGAATTACAGGAGAAGCACTACTGGATTAACACGAATCTGAAAATTAACCAAAAAACTATGTATCATGTCTGCAAGAATTTTGAGGAACCACGTAGTGTATTCGATGGAAGAATGTTCAATAAACTTCTCGTGACATGTGTGGACAATGTTTGACTGATGGTGCCTCATCTAATGCAGTATACGACTGGCAACTGAAGATCTTACAGACAGTCTTCTCCTGTGTGCAGACAAGACCGTCTGGATGTAAATGACAGAGAGGCTCATTCGCAGATATGAGGTGAATAAACCAAAACCCTTCAAGTTTGCGCGTGAATACAGGGCTAGAAGTGAGGTCTTCTGGTCAACCGTCATTCTGACTGAGAAGAGTGGATTCCAAGGGTAAGAAACCAAGATGTATCCAGTATTTCAATGTGACGTTGCAACAACTGATATGCGAGTCATGAATGAGTTTTTGAGGGTCAAGGAAAGGTAGTTGTACATATTTCGTGAGATCTTCCTCAGGATAACACCAAAACTCGTACGGCATTTATTGATGGTTAGGTTTTCATCCCATTTGACGACGATTCCAAGCACAAGGCCATGATGGTTTGTGCTCCTCAAGTTGGAACCGCACCAAGCCTGTTCTGACTCAGGGACTGGACACAGCTCACAGTTTGATGCAAAATAATATTTCTATTGAACTAAACACTTATTTCGAACACTATCACGCAATCCCCCTTCACGATCATAATACAGTGAGTCTAGCACAACCTTTGCATTTGCAGTGGACTGCGTCTGTCTGGTTGCACCAAATTTTTGCTGATATCTGTACACAGCGGTTGAAAAGTCACCAGCTTAGGACAACTGATTCTAGTATGGATAGTATGAAATTGTCGATAACTACCTTAGTCCACTCGTTTGAGAAATCTGTTTATGATAATCCATCTAGATTACTGATGAGAAGTCAGGGATTTTGTTTATTTTCAAGTTGACCATCACTCACATTTGATCGCAGCGTTCGCATTCACATAGACTTTCCAGCCAGCCTCTTTCGAAAAGAAGCACTAGACTCGAGTTTCGCTCTCATTAGAGCTCGTCAGTAGGGCATAGCCTTGCCACGACCGGGATTTGAACTCCAGCCATTCCAATCATGAGGCAACCGTGTTGACCACTGCGCCATTCACCTCACAATAGGCACGGCCGAATTATCAAATGTGAACGCTCAACCACTCTGGCATGTGAGCAATGATCAGGTTGCCCGATCGTCTCGAGAGGAGGCACAGTTACTGCCTGTTAACTCCAGTCGATAACCCCGCGATTAGGACTTCCGAGACAAGTCGAGATCACTGAACTCATTAAACCTGCAAGGCGATATTTTAGATTACTGATGAGCAGTCTGGTATTTGGTTTATTTTCAAGTTGACCATCGCTCATATTTGATCACAGACTTCGCATTCAGATAGACTTTCCGGCCAGCCCCTTTCAAAGAACAGAAGCACTAGACTCGAATTTTGCCATGTGAAGTATCACAAATAATCATCCCTCGGAGGAATTCATGTGAACAATTTCCAACCTAAGGAAACTGGACCGGCGGAGTTGTTCCATCTCCCAGTCGTTGCCTTGTGCGGCTGCGATTGCCGCAGCTCTACTGAGCTTTGTCGTGCTCAGTATAGCAATAATGCGCGAGAGAGCTTAGGGGGCTGGGTTCGCAATACCTGAAATATGACGAATATTGGTCGTGAACTGAGCAATACGATCCAGGTCTCTGTTCTCTCTGAGGGAATACCTGTCGGTTGTCGAGCGTAACGCGTACGTTAGCGGCTTATGGTATGTGAAGACGATAAAGTTCCTGCCTTAATGGACCTGTCGAAAATGGCGGATGTCGAGATATACCGCTAACAGCTCCTTCCCGAAAACTCTGTACCGCGACTCAGTAGGTCGCAACTGTTTAGAGAAAAAGGCTAGTGGGCACCAGTGGGCACCGAGTTGACGCTGCAGAACCGCCCCTACAGCCACGTCCGGTGTATCCACGCTCAGTGCCAAAGAAGCAGAAGGATGATGATGCGACAACGATCCTATAGTGGCGATAACCTTTTTTAAAATATTGAAGGCCATTCTTGCGGCCGTTGGGAATAAGAATGAACGTGCCTTACCTCTGAGTAGGCCGGTGAGCGGTTCCATTAGACGGGCACAGTTAGGGATGAAACGACGGTGAAAATTCACTAAACCATCGAAACGGCGAAGTTGCTTGAACGATGTGGGCTCCGGGTAGTCCACTATTGCCCTTACTTTGTCGGGGAGAGGTTCTATCCCGCTCGCGGATATACTATGACCCAGGAAGGCTACGCGGGACGCTCCGAAAAAGCATGTAGCTAGGTGTATGGTAACACCATGATGCGACAACCGGGTGAAAAATGAACGCAAGTGGACGCAATGTTCCTCATGCGATGACCTAGCCACCAAGATATCATCTAAGTACGGATAAACACCGTCCAGTCTACGACACACGTCGTGAATAAAACGTTGGAAAGTCTGGGCGGCGTTGCCCAGACCAAACGGTGTTATGACTGCTGTCTTTGGGACCTCTTCTGGGGCTACAGGAATCTGGTTGTAGGCGCGCACTAGGTAGATTTTTGTGAATATCTGTTGCCCAGACAGGTTTGCCGTCAAGTCCTGAATGTGGGGGGTTGGATACCTATCGGAAGTGGTTGCGTTGTTCAACGTCCGATATTCGCTGCACGGGCGCCAGTCGTTATCAGTCTTTTTGGACACCATGTGCAATGGCGAAGACCACGGACTATTGGATGGGCGGATAATGCCGAGTTGGAGCATATGCTCGGATTCGGCTCGGGCAATTTTGAGCTTATTGGGAGCTAAGCGGCGTGGACGACTTCGAAATGACGGCCTTTGTGTGACAATGTGATGCGCGACGTCTGTTGCCACCGCCGGTAATTCGTTAGCGGGGCGGATAGGATGAGGGAATTTGGATAAAAGTTTCCCGTAAGGCTCGCAAACTAGGGGATTGCCTAGCATAGGACTGATCACAGCCGTGTTCGACAGCTTGCCCAGTCAAGGTGTCGATCAGACGGGATCGACGTGCGTCGACCATTAAATCGAAGTGTCGGAGGAAGTCGATACCAACAATAAGGAAAGGAATATCGGCCACAAGAAAAACCCAGGGATAATCGCGCCTAAGACCGAAGTTTAAATTCAACAGCCAACGACCGAAGGTTCTAATTGGCGTACCATTCGCAGCTCGGGGAGCAGTGACGGACTCTGATTGCGCATCCATTACTGAATGCGGGATGGCACTAACCTCCGCTCCTGTGTTGATTAAAAATTGCACTTTGGAGATTTAATCCATCAGAAAGAAAAGGCGACTGCTGTTTGACTGGCCTGTGGCTGTCGTCGCAGGAACACGCCGGCCTGCTAGTTTAGGCGGTTGTTATCACTACGGCTGCATGGCCATCGGCATCGTCTAGCGGTTTCGCCATACGTCTCATGATACCAACAGACATTGTCAGTTTTTAGTCCGGGCGGTGTTCGGGCGCGTGTTGGAGGAATTCTAGACGGTGACATATTGCGTTGAATGCTGGCACGAAGATCAGCCAGTTCAGGCCACAACTGAGCTATCTCGGCGTTTGTTTCTGAAGAGTTGCGTTCACGGCATCCCAATGATTTCCGCAGGTTTTCTATTTCGGCGTCCTCCGTGGCCAACAAATGATCCGCCGGACTGGTGGAGTTAACTGTCTGCCCAACTACTGCTGGCTGACCTGTGCCTCGGGAACGCTCATGTATTGCGTTGGCCGAAACCGCTAGATCACTTAACGAACGTGAGGGTAACACGGAAAGTAGCCCCTGTGTGAACTCAGATAATCTTTGTATCCACAACTCTTTCAAAAACGACTCAGGCAGCTGTGATTTACCTGCTGCATGTCGCGTCTCCCGGAGAAGAACCGACGACTCCTTGTCTCACAACTGTAGCCGTTGGATCAGTTATTCTAAACGCATTTTACCGGATGGGTGTGTTTCCTTGAGAATCGTCTGCTAAGCGGACTCATAACGATGGGTTGTCGACCCTAGTAAGATATCATTAATCAGGGTCAGCATATCTCGGAGAAGACGCGGTATAAGCTGCGAGAACTTGTCCGAGTCATTTGTTATGCGCCGGTTGCCAAACTCTATTTACAGCACAGCGAGATACCCAAAAGCGGGAACAGCTAGCGTGATCAACGATACGGAAGACGAGCATTCGGACTTGACCTCTTTAGTGCCCATAGCGACCAAGCGAATGAAAACGGATATATATGTATATATATACTATATATACGATATACGCACCCAATCAGTAGACGGTAGAGAAAAAATGAACTCAGGTATACACTGATATATACACTAAACGGGCTCACCAGTTTGTAGAATTCAGGTGGACTATGGCCGGTAGGTTGCGAACAATGCAACAGGCAGACAAGAAATATATTGATGACACGTAAAAACGACGAGAGAGAGCGAAGAGCGAGATGAAACGTTAGTACAGCAAAACGCCAAACGGGCAGGCACCGGAGCGAAAACGTTCGAGTGCGCGGGTGACATGCCGGTAACCACATTCGTTCAAACAAACGTTTAAGCGCATAAAAACTGTGAGGAGGAGAAGGAGTACAAATGATAATTCTAACTTCAACGCAGTTAGCAATAAACAAATAGGGTCGCTACACAGCCTATTCAACCTAGTGTCAAAACTCATACAGTTTGAGACATGTTTAGCCCATCTATTCGTCTGTTTACCTCACACTTCTGTCGACCGGGCCCATCTGCTCGTCCTCTGTTCTGCTCGCGTGGAACACACTTATCTCATTGTTCAATTGTTGTCAGAATCATGGTTCCTAATTTTTCCCGTCTCACTGTGGCCTCGTGCCTCTCCATTCTCTTTGTGAAACGGTTGGACTCCTTCTTCGTTTTTGTTCATAACCCTTCATCAGGTTTAGTCACACCATAGAAACTTGTACGCGACTTCGGAAGGATTGAGGTTTGTACTTTGATTCCGTAGTAGTCAATGGATCAATGACATTCAATGGACTTTCGATGCTCAACCATCTGAGAATCCGGCCCAACTCTACAATCTCACGTGATTGACCTTCTCTTTCTGACCGTCGACTGAACTTGGCCCTGAGGTTTTTTGTTCCAGTGCGCCAATATGGTAGTTGTGCGAATAGCTTGAGTGGTGCGCGCGTCACTCTTTTTGAGTTCGGCCCTTACCCATTGTTAATTCAACCTGTTGACTGCTCGGGAGAAATCCGTTGGGCATGAATGCACTATTATGTGGTTATAGTTCATCTTCAGCCTGTTCGGCACCAAAGTGTAGTTTATTTCCCAGAAACGACCTGTGGGTCGAAAATGTCGAGGTTGTTCAATTAGTGAACTTGACCATTGGTTCAATGGTACCGTGACATTTTGGTCCAATCTTGTTATGAACATTTGGGATCGTTCTTTTGCCGCTACGCGTTGCCCGACTTCTTTGTGGGAGATCGTACATAGTTGTTTCGGGGATCAGTATTAGTTTTGTCATATGATCGCCGAAACAACAGACGTTACTCAACGTCCATCCGGTGAACGTTACATCGCTTCATTTCAGCCTTGTAATCAAGTTGATCTCCACAGGAGCTGTCCATTTTCGTTAGTTCGTAAGACGTCGGTTTTTTGAATAACGTAACTGATGAAGTGATCGGCTTTCGCTTTGAATTGTCAAGATGTACATGATGTAAGACAAGTTCCAGTAGTTATGTCTCTTTTTTGTTCCCACATTAGCTACAGTCATTTAGTGGGACAACACCCCAGAGGTCACCAGTCGAGGAATCGAGAGAAAGAGAGCTGCAAGGCGAACACAGAATCGAAGCTAAGTAGAAAGAGTTGAAGCTTGCGCGAAAGAGGTTAAGGTTAGTAAGGATCGTGAAGTAATAATGTTAAGGGTCCTGTTAAGGCAGCAGAACAGTGGCTATCCGTGGTGGGGCAGCGGATGAAGCATTCCGGAATAGGAGTTATATCAAAGATTGCAAGGCGCATACTCCTGGAAAAAAGTATCGGAAATCTCGAGTGGCACCTCCACTGCAACGTCCAAAAGGATACTTGACACAGCCTGGCAACATTTCCAAAATTACAAGCAGCAGATTCCAGTTTCTGTTTAAGGATACCACAGGTTTACGCAGCTGATCCTTTTGCCCTAAACTTGTCTGTGATAAGTCACTTTTGCGGATTTGAAATTATATAACAAACCACTTTTGGGACAGTTCTCCTTTTTCTGCTGTTCACGTTCTGTGTTTCTCTCCGTTCATGTGTCGCAGAATGAGCGGTACGTTTCGAATCCTTCACATGTACTAGAGGGTGTTTTAGACTGATAGGAATGATTGGTACTTGAAGCTTAATATGGGGAGACACAATGGTGTAACCATCGAATCAACGGCTGCTCACAAGCACGTCATGCATGAAACTCGGCCCTTCTGAGTTTGTTGCGTTAAGCTAGAAAAGCGAACTGAACAGAGTTACTGATAGTACGTGTTTAAGGTAATTCGGCACCGTTATGTGTTTGAGCGGCGGCTGGCACTCGATGTATTTGCTCATGCTGCGCTGATTGATGTTTGTAGCATTACCCCGCGAAATCTCAACTCAGGTGCAGTGCTTTTCTTGTAACAGAAATGATTCAGAGTTGGCACACGGTGAAAGGAATCTGTACACCTTATCTCCGGCTCCAGCAGAAAGCCGAAGTTTGAGCTTGGGATAACTGTCATTGGCATATTTCTAGTAGCTGAAAGGGCGGTCAAGTTTGCAAATATGACGGGTATCCGCAGCAGGCTCTTACGTCCAGGTCTGACAGTAAAGGTCAGTCTAGCTCAGGACGTACCCGGTGCTCACAGAAAAGCAACCACCTTCCCAGATAAAGCACTTGTACCTAAGTATGTATATCTAGTTCGTGGAATATGTTCGCTAGTGCTCCTCATCCGAAGTGTCGTAATTATGGTAGCTTATCGATTAAAAGGTACCTAAAAGTATATTTGTAGGGGAGACACGGGCAACATTTGATACATACCACTTGATTACCTCCTCTTTCGATAATGACCGGGTGGTCAGCAGATAAGTGGTAGCAGCCCGTATTAATATTTAATTTTCAGAAGCCCTAAATAGAGGCCCATTTCTGCGCCGAATCGACGAGTCTTTTCAGAAAATTGGCGGTACATCTCAGTCAACGCACGTCAACGTCACCGCCATTTGTCATGCCCCATCTGTTACCTCAGGGTACAGCGGTGGGCCAACACGGTCCGATGACGTTGCGCTATTTTTCGTGTGAGTCCAACTTAACGCACGCAAACATTACCGGTGAGTTAACCTCCGGCACTGTGGTAGCGGAGTTTTACAATCTTGTGCAGGAAGTAGGACTCATCGATCACGTTAACCAACACGCGGGGTCGAGAGATTATAGACTATCCACACTAGACAGAGTGTTGATCACTGAACTGCACGCTGTGAATATTGCCGAAGTTAGTGTTGCATTGGGTACAGATGATCAGATCGCAATTAGCTTCCGTCTAGCGTGGGATGTCACCATCACTTGTCCCCCACTGCACAACTTTCGTAACATCGGACGGGCCAATTTCCGAAAGATGCGGAAACACCTGGCCAGCGAAACACAAAAGATGAATATCCGGACCACATTCCGTCACATTTGAACACTGTGACGGCTAGTTAAGTCACACTTCACGCATTACATACAAGTCGCCCTGAATCAAAAACCTTATGGGAAGCGCTATTCCTAGACGGTGAAAGCATCTAACACCACACACAAATAAAACTCTACCGATTGTTTAGCAGCCGTTGACACGCGATCGTAGAGCTTACCAATTATCACTTACAAAATCCATTACTAACTCTCCGAAAATATCCTCCGGGCCCATGGTCTACCTAAACATATCGAACACAAGTGTTTCACCTGTCATAGAACATTCAGGACTTCATAAAGCTAACTCAGAGACAACAAAGGTATTGGGTGCGCAATACACATCCACCTCAGACAACTTCAGTGAGGCAGAATCAAGCAACATGATTTTCAATCCAAATCGTTCTTTACACTCCTCTACTAATTTCACTCCGGCCGAAGTACTTACTAAGCTATCCCTGCCATACGCTTGTCAGTGACCCGGGTACGATGAAGTGTTCTCAACTATGATAAAAGAGTGCACAGATGGGCTAGAGATACCGCCTGCTCTTTTGTTCCGACACAGATAACTGGTCGTGTTTAATTTTTTTGGGAGTGTATCAGAAATAGAAGAAAGCATGGTACTGTCAAACAGACTGTTCTGCCACCAGGTATGCGAATGAAAATGGAGGGCGATGTAGACAATTTTGTAAGGGTTCACTTAATTACTAGTTCTTGTCAGCGTAACGACGCAACTTCAAAAATGGTCAATTAACTAGCCTGCTGGTTGCGACTGGATTGTGAACAGAAGCCACCAGGAAATGCTCACTAGTGGGTGTCACAAAAGCTTTCGTAGGGAAGATCGCAGTATCCTGGTGAATAGTTGGAGTCATCAAGGTCTAGACGGCGAGGTATGTTCACGACTTAAATAGTACCTATCCTGTCGCACGTACACAATCAGTGAAGAAGTGTGTACCTTTCCATTTCGCGAAAAGAAAGCCAAAGGGCTTCACATTGGATCCGTCAATACTGTATGGCGCGATTGCTGAATTGGTTAGAAAACTTTATCCAGATGTTTCTGGTGACCAAATTTCGCATCTGATGTAGAGTCTGTTAAGTTTTTCTTTATTGTTTTGTCGTGTTCTTCATGCCTGTTGTGTTACATATAAACCACTTGTCTATTGTTTGTATCAATACACACCTCATCCTTGTGAGTTTCAACTTCTGCTTTTAGGCGAGCGTGATTACCGTGGGCTAATCGTGGTGACATCTTTTTAGCACAGTTGAAGAACCAAATTGGACGGCAAGCGAGCACACAAAGGAGCAGTACGTCCGAGTGTGTAAGTTACTTGCCGGTAAACATACTCGTTCAAACAAACGTTTAGGCGCATACAAAAGTTGGGAACAAGGAGAGTACAAATGGCAATAGCAGATTCAGGCATTAGAAACAAACAAATGGGGTCGCTATACCAGCCCCGAAGAACACGGCACACAACTGTCTCGAGTTTTCGAAAGCCTGAAACATTTCCATACTTTTACTAATTTCACTAAATATCAGTTCGGCTGTCATTAAACATTTCTATGAAGAGTATCGACGCAGATGGAGTACATCTGCCCGCTGACTGTGTGACCGATGTCAAAGACTTTCCTCACACCAAGTCGGCGCATCAGCTCAGTCGCGTTTATTGATGTGGCAAACTATCACCAGTTTCATACCAAACCTTGCTGACACACTGAAACCGCTCGGTAATTTGCTGAGGTCCAGACAGAATATTTCAGTGCAATAAACCAGATGCTCGTACAAGCAACATCCATTCACTTCAGTCTCATCACAAACGCATAGAAATTGCACACTGGGGATGTTTCAGAAAGTGATCAACAATCACTGGCAACCAGTGTCGTTTTTCTACGAACCTGTACAACCAACACAGACTAGCCAGTTAGTTGAGCCCCGAATTACTGCTAGCTTGCTTGACCAACGTTGGTCGTAATTCTTCAACAGAAGTCCGCCATTCGGACCATATATCTCAGCACACACTGGGCATGGTATACTGAAAAGAAACAAAACGTGGTAGTCGACGCAATATACAGAACCAAACCGGTAATCTCGTTCGGTAGCTCTATCGATTTTAAGTGTATGGCTAGATTTTAGGCTCAAGATCGTGACATCGACAAACAAAAAACCACAATGAATATTGAGAAAATGCAACATGGTGTATTACCTCGAAGTGACATTCTCACCGTTCCAGAAGGGATGCAAAAACTGCTTGATACCACCCACAACATAACATCAGGGTATCTTAGAAAGTGAATTCTAAAAGCTTCGCATGAAGGAAGATATCGACGATTGGATGCATTGCCATCTAGTCCATCAATACATCGCCAATTCCAATAGATGATTCGTACTTTCTAACGCACGGCTTGATCACGTGCAAGTCGGACCCTTGTTGTCATCGAACGTTTTCCGATACCTCATCATATATCCCAAAGTCTCTCGGTGGCCACACGTTATCCGATTTGTGATTCCACGATCCAGAATACTGCATCTACACTAACAGTGGAATGAATTTCGGATCTGGGTATACTGACTACGAATCCTGGTTGCTAGTTCGAACCACACCGTCTCACGCACGCCTCTTTTGAACTCATCGTATTCGTACCAAAGCGCACCTACCATAAACCCAGAGGATGGTTAGATTTCGTCAGATATTAAAAGTCGGTTCCGGTCGCTAGTCAGAAACCAGCTGAAGTTCAGATGTTTCAATGGATTACTTGTGCACCTGACTAGCTGGGATGAACTGAACAATTAACACCAAATACCATCTTTATCAAGCGGTCCACCAATACGACATCCGTATAACTAAGAGAACATTGGTATCGTATAACTGTGATGCTATGTATGAAACGTTTCCCTCATGGCACGCTTTTCAAGGAAAAGACGAGATCCATCGAATGAGTATTTGGTAAGAAGACATAACTTAGTTCATGAGACAAAGTGACAATCCTCATGAGCATGTGCCGCTATGTAAATCCCGGTTACGCACATATGCCCGTCTACGTCTGGGTAGCCCAACAGTACCAAACTCACACCTTACCCAATAACATTACAAAAAGAGTACCATAAAGGCTGAAAATACAACCTGGACTACACTAGTTACAAACGCTTGTGGACCATGGTAAGTTATTTAAAGTATACATTCTGGATCTAACATAAGCCAGATAGGGAAGAGAATGGCTCCTAACGAGGACCCGAACCCTTTCAAGCTAGATCAATAAGCGTTAAAAATGTGAGAAAACAAAGACGATTTACAGAAGCGATTGAACTCTACGTATCAGAAACCAGAAGCGGAGAATTGGTAAATGTACATACAGCAAAAGAAGCTACAACTTCAGTGGTACTTTGCTGCAACGGCAAACCAACTCGGCAAGCCAAAATATATGTGAAGGTACAGTTATGGAAGTCATATAGACAGATTTGGAGGTGATGAGGAATGAAACTCATCCTAGGCAAGCTGTGTGGAGCAGGGAGCAAATGTAGTTGCTAGATGAACGAGATTAGCACTCCAATTCAAAGCCCAGTCCCAACTGCGGCAGTTCTGGACCGTTGAACATGCCACAGAGAGTGAATTGGAAGCCTGAAGAACAAGATAAATAAACAAACATGGATGAAAACTCTGTGACGGTTCGAACACGGCGTAATACCAGCAGCAGGCATAAGTATAAATCTACACATGTACATAAACGTTCCGCTCTTAGTTTGAGTACTAACTATTGTGCTTCAGACGTAATTCTTCGTGACGATAACGAAAATATTAGAACAAGCAATAAGAAAGATAAACGGAATAATAAAATTCACTCAGGAATTGATCAATATACAGAAGTCTGACAAACGCCAGTCTTTCGTTTAAGAGTACGTAGCTAACTTTTGGACGAACAAATGGTATTCAAAGGTTGTTTTGCAGCAAAAGCTTTCGAACCGAAGGTTTCTGTTGGCAATTCCACTAGCTTCTATAGTTAGGTTTGGGCACCCTGACGACATTTCAGTTCACACAGAACCCTGACTTTGTTGAGGGGTAAGTATCAACTAGTGATACATTGCTATCAGTGATGACAACGAGGATGCCACCAACAGTGGTCACGTTGGAAAGCCTTTACCATCAGCAAAGGGAAGTGTCACGTAGCTAGCGGGATTTACAGACATATTCCCTCACAGCCAAATGGTTGACCAACTACCTCAATGGTTTCGACCAATGATACAGATGTGCAGAAACACACAGGGCTAATCCAATGTCGTAAACAACAAATTCAAAGGTTTTAAGCATAAGAAACGAAAGAGACTGATGCCAAAATTCCATAATCTCACTGAACGCAGCTCCGCGGCTACTGAAGAGTAACACAATAGCTATATTATTCGCAAATGTGGTGAATGTTCAGCGAAGACTATTTTAGCCCTATTTACAATTAACGGAATGAATATCTACCTTTGTGGTAAAGTAGGTTCTTCGGAAGATTTCAGTCCCATCATCACGTTTTAAGGTTGCCAGTCGGTCATTATTTTGGTCTATACTATTTATGTCTGGATCAGAAAATCAAACGGGATTATTTCAAATCCGTCACATGACAGGAAACATCATGTGATTTAAAAGTTGGCAACAAATCTGATTTGTAATTGGAGGTGCAGGAACGAAGTCGAAGGCATCGCATCAGTCCATAAGCACTTTAAAGTTCGTCGATCGGCGATAGTGCACATTTGTGCGTGTTTTGAATAAAGGCGATAGGGGGCAGCTCTTCAGGACTGATCGGAAATTTATGGTGAATGAATTGCATCGAAACGGATCATGTCTCACCGTGATGCAGAAAGTTCTTAAGTATGGTCATCCAACTACATCACACACACTGATGATATATAACTTTTGATAAACAGTTGGTCTTGCAATGATTAGCGGAAGTATGCGGTCGTAGATGAAACGACGAACCAACAATATTTCTGAGGTTTCACGAAACGACTGAGTTGTGCGATCGATGTTTCCCAGAAGGTTGTCTAAGAGGGTGGCCAACCTGTGACTGCGGTGAAATCAGAAGGAAACACAGTGAGGACTCTATTTGGTGCGTACAGACATGCCGAAGGTAAAGATGGCGCCGTACTCTTTTTCGTTGAGAGGCGGATAAAATCTACCTTCAATTAATACACGGACGGCCCAGAGACGGAGTAATAAGGGCCAGAACGATACATAGTGGATGGGTGTGACACCATCAGTACAGGTCATAATTATTTAACATAAGAAACAGTATATGAGAAGCAGAAAACCTTGCGACAAAAGTGAGCACCGGCGAGAAATTACGAGTACTCATCCGAAAAATAGCTAAAGTAATCAAAAATGAACACGATGGTTAAGGATGAACTTCTCACAACACAACATATTCTCTCAAGTCCGTTTTATTCACGAATCAGAAGTGACAACCACGACGGTTATTTTTTCCGAATTAGGTTATATATTAACATACAGATGTGATAAGCAACAATTCAGTCAATAGATTAGCAAGATCAGCAATCTCCGCCACCTGAGGCGAGTTATGAGTTGAGAAGTGCAGTGACGTCTATTAGAGTAATCAGGCAAGCCGAACAGTCGACACCCGATGGCTTCAATCGTTACCGCAATCGGTCAAGTGAACACACTGTCTACCTGCCTTAAGTGACGCAAACTATCGAGTGGTGACCGCCAAACTGTCACGAAAACTGCAACTTTAAAGCGTTTCCCACATCATTGCAATGGATTGCGGATTTACAAAAACAAAATATTGTCAGGCCCAGACAAAAACGTATGCCATAGGCATGGATCTTTTAGAGACTGTAGTGTGGTTACGACAGAGTTATCAGGAGCACCTGTTTGAATCTGAATCGAGAACACGTGAGGCGGTATCGGATGCCACTCAGATGTTGAATGCTCTGTGGATGACGTCACTTCTAATTCAATTGCTTGTTTGCAAGACGGGAACGTTGGCACGGCGGTTGACGCAAACGCTACCTGGGTATTGTGAAGTCCAATTTCACATCGAACATTTGCTCTAATAGGGTGTTTACAGCAATACGCTTTTATCTCTAAATTTAACGTGCTCATCGGTTTCCATTATGTGTCCTTATGCGTAACTGTTTGATAGGCTAACATTTATCTGATTTCCATAAACTCTATTTCGGTCGTAAATATTTCAATTGTATCCGACCTTATTACTTATATTCCGTTTCCCACCGTAATGCGCCGTTTGTTTATCTGAGTGACATTAACGCGTAACCTACCTTACTGCCCGAATTAACTGTACGATGTATCACGTGTTTCCGCTGCATTGTTGTATGCGTTTGTAAACCTGGTCGTAAATTACTCTTCATCCAAACTATTCATTATTGTACTTGGAGAACCACGTTTAACAACCATATATATATATATAAAGATAATCTCCCGCCTTCTGCCCATTTTAAAGTATATACATATATATACATACCCAGCCCAAACCGTGCGTAAGGCAACGCTACTAAAACGCACAATCTGACTGTTCCATTAATTTGACAGGTATGATGAATTCGGTCCCATTCATTCGTACTCACTCACTTCTAAACTGGCACAATTTTCACTAGCGTACACAAGAATCAGTCATGTGTATTGACATACGGAGATAGGCGAAATAACATGGTAAGAAAGCGCAATTTCCTTGGGGAAAATGACTGTTTTAACGAGGCAAATTCGCTCGCTTTTTTGTTCTCAGAGAAAAGATAGACGGCTAACACAAAGCACCTTGTCTATTCGTCTCTGCAAGTCAAGTTACTGCTTTAATCAGACAGAGAATGAATATTAAGCGCTATCGTATGGGCAACTTCAACATACTACGTAACTCCTTGAAAACCAAAACAAAGTTCGCTGTCCAAACTGCGATAAGATGACGAAAAGCAACTCACTGCCAAAGAGTGAGATCTCTTCCGTAGATAATCTAGTCGTCAAGCCGAAAGCGAGCAAGACAAGGGATAACACTAATGTGCGGCAACCCAGCAGGCTAAACAATCGTCCGATAGAGAATGTGGAAATATGAAGCGATGCACCCAAATGTGAAGGATGAGTGCTATCAGAAGAAAATTTGTTTGGAAACTTATCGCAAGCAGCTAGGAAGTGTGGTAACAAAGATGAACGTTGAATACCGGTAGCTACAGACAGAAGACATCGACATTAATTTTCGATCCCTTAAAAAATGGCCTGCGTAAACGACGGACAATACGGAAGAACGACTGTACAAACTTCAGGGCAAACTTCTGAAGAGTTTTTAAGCCACTTTATAGAATAAGTCAGGGAGCACACTGTTGAGGCCATGTGGTATGCAGTAAATTTCGGGACGAAAACTAGTGGACAACATTTCAAAAAACACTCAGCAAGCCTTAGGCTGACTGTAAGCTGATATGTCGGCAAAGAAAAAACACCAGAAGTGTTAAAATGAAAAAAGGAGATGGAGAAATAATAACGCGTTGAAGATAACACCCTTGTTGTTTGGTATCAACATGGATGATTCGTCATTGTAGTGTTCAAGCTGTGGACGATTGGCAAAATGACCGTTAGGCTTTTAAAAGTGTGTGTGGTTCACACTGCACGATTGAAGGCGTACCAACAAACAACTTTTACCTAGCGTACTCAATGCGTAGGTAAAGTCTGATAAAACACAAGAACACTGTTTTTCAATGGCATATAAGGGGGAAACTAAGACGTACTGATGTAGAGAAGGTGTCAAGAGTAAGGTAGGGAAATTCTGTTAAGCAGTGTGCCAGCTGAGTCTTGTAAGGAAAATATTTTCAGTAACTGTTAAGATTACCGCTTAAAGGGTAATGGATTCAGAGCGCAGCACACGTTTTAAGGTAAACGTGTAACACTGACATTTCACCACTTATCAACCAGTTGCCCGTTAAGAAAACTGCAAGTAGTGTAGCTAAAAAAGAGCACATTCCTTCCGGAATAAAACAAGAACATCATCCGGTTTGGATACCTA
Organism: Paragonimus westermani; assembly: GCA_008508345.1. Taxonomy (NCBI): domain Eukaryota; kingdom Metazoa; phylum Platyhelminthes; class Trematoda; order Plagiorchiida; family Troglotrematidae; genus Paragonimus; species Paragonimus westermani. Next base: position 34,993 of record QNGE01003274.1, on the reverse strand, counting down.
AGAAGATTTTAACTTGGGAAGCTCAATGGCGACATCAATCGGCATGCAAAAAATAGTGACGTTTACGAAGAGGTATAGCAACACAAACAAAAACTCGCGAGTTGAACTTTCAAAGTCAACAACTTAGGTTACAGAATAGATGTCCATCCAACTAAAGTGTTTTTTTTTGTATTCCAAATACTACCATTATTTTGGTTCCTGGAGAACATGTGGTCGTGGTTCTATAACAAAACACGGCAGAATAAATTTTCAGGTGATTGAAAGTACCGTCTCCATTCTCTGAATGAGTGTCGAATATATGTTCCATTAACCTTGATATTGAAAAATGAAAGAAAATGGGTTTCACTTTGGTAACTCGTACAGATCATAACCAGCCGTCCACTGTTACATAACACATTTAACGATTTCCAAACCACTGTACATGACATAGTCATGACGCATCTACACATCCGTTGTGAGTAGCGGAGAGTCAGTTTTGACTCGTTCGGCATAGTGTACATAGACATTTCAAACCGTTTTCCCCAATGTCCGGTCTTCCTGGTGGTAAACACTGCTCCCATTTTCCACGCACGTCTTCCTTTCACAATTGCACCATACTAACTATTAGCGACGTTATGCATTGTAAAACGCTACACAACAGCGTTCATTTACTGATAGCAAAATAACAATGATGTTTAATTGCAACACAAACATGAGAGAAAACACACAACCATTTGAAAAATGAAAGAATTGAGTTATTGAACCCCTGTCTACATTCAACCAATCAGAATGTTAAAATCCTGCAATTAAATAACTAAGTTGAAACTTAGTGTAGAGCTGCATCCGCAATTTTCTGTATGGTTCCCTCGCCGGCGGAAAAATTACGGACCATGAACAAAAGGCTCAAGTGGACTAAATAGCACCGTATAATTTCACCACAAAATCGATTAATCATATTGTTTACGTAGGTTCTTTTCTAAGTATGCGCTCGCGCTACTCAATCGACTATCTCACTTGATGCAGGCTAGCTGATGGAAATGAAGATTGCCCAACCGCCGTAAAAAGTTCTTGAAAACATAACTGATTGTCAGCATCGATTTTTGTACCACAGTGATGAAGCATCTGAATGAGAAGAATATCCACAGTAGGAAAACAGCAGCTGCCGACTGGCTGAACCATCATGTCGATTGGCTTCCCTGAAAATATCACTCTGTGTATATAGAGAGAGCCAGCGAGAATATTTCTGATGTGATGAATGACAAGTATCCCCTTTCGTTTGGCGCCTCAAGTATCATGTATCCAGCAGACCTTCCAAACTGTACTGAAAACCCCACATTGTGAACTCATCCGTTCAGTCACAGGTTGGTAAGTAATGTAGTAAAACCAGAAATATCCCTGGGGCAATTAGAACATTCTCCTTCATTTGTCCTTCAACAAGTACGAATTGAAAGAATCTGACTTAAATGACTTGTAAGCCGCGGTAGACGTACCTATTCCGCCTTCTGGAGGATTCAAAATCAAGAGGCTGACGAGCTATGGAAGTCACACTCTTCTGGATATGGTAGAGATGGGCAAGAATTGGAATGTATCCAAGCTGACCACTACACAGAGCTAGTGTGTAGCATATTTGTCCAATCCACACAGACATTACCTCTAGCTGTGATAATTTGATAAAAATCACCAATTATTTGGGTGGCTGTGTTTCTGATGAAGATCCATCCAATATCTTCCCACGGTAACATTATTGGGTTGTTGGGATAGTCAACCGTACATCACATTCTGAGGTGTTTAACTGTTCCAGAAGCAACAGTGAACGATCACAATAGTTAGCACAAGTTCAATTGTTTGAGACAAATTTGATTACCACTGGCTAATTTACAGCCCGTCTTTAGTGGTACGGTTGCAGCCGTTCCCGTGCGCCTTTGTGGGCATGCTGGTCCGACAAGATCGGATGGATGCAGCACTCACCATTCATACGCACAAGCCTTGGTTGTGCTGAGGTGACACGACGGCCTTGAAAATTGCGCATTGTGACCAATAGACCATTCAAGTGGATGATCGACAAACTTGACGCCACCATGCATTTTGTTAACGAGACTGATTTGGTACCGCCAGGTCCGACATTAACTAGGGTTGTGAAACCGAGTTCGGAATGACGATGAATCAACCTGTTGAGTAGCACAAGTTATTTAAATACGGGTGCGGCTATGCGGATAAATTGAATAAATTAATTTTCCAGCTGGGATGCACTCAAGGTAATCCAGATAGTGAAAAGTGAATGTTAGCTCGCTCCGATTTCTGAAAGATGTCCACCATCACCAATTAAAAAAATTGTTTTGACACGTGCTTCCAGTATGCCATTTCCATTAAATAACATACTCCGGAGGATGACCAAGCCACAGGCGCCATTAATCTAACGTTCAGTGAAATACCTAAACGGGGTGATGCGATACGGTCAAAGCTCACGGTGGACAGATCGCGGACAACACGAGAGATGGAACGAAATAGAGCCAACGAGCGAAAGTGCACAACAGATAACGTCAGTCGAATCCATTGAACCAGGCAGAAGCGCAAAAGACGTTTAAATTTAAACATCGCTCAGTTGTGGGCTGGAATTCGGGTTTCATGAGTGCGGGTGCAGGAATAGTGTGAGAATATGCGAATCGAACAATAAAGATCTCGTTACAATATGACTGAAACAATAATTAGACACAATCTTAGTCAGAGAGATGCTTTCATCAGTGAGTGACGGTGCTAAACAGACAATGGCTGACGTTACTGTTGGTAACGTGACTAGCCAACTAGCGATTGCTACAGTTGCAATGCACACATTGAGTACAAACAGACACAACAGTGAAGAATTCTACATTTTGAGATTTTGTTAATTGCTTTGTCAAACAGTCAGTGCATATGATGAAAGATTGTAATAGTGAAGTAAGATTGATGGTCCAACTGCAGCGGTTCCAGTACATTGAGTTCAAGAGGTCTCACTTGACCAGCTGTGGATACAATCAGTGACAGAAGTAGCGACCAATTGAGCAGTGATGTCCTGGAGCAGCAATACCTGTGGTATGCACCTAACTTTCAGAAAAGAAGAGTACAAACGGACTAGTAACACAGTGACTAGTTCGAATCACCTTTTTCTTTCACCGTTCATGTCTTCACCAGTGCGGTAGCCTGATTTTTGCTATACTATTGTAGCTCGCCAACACTCTCGTGACACGAACTTCTTGAGTGGTCTTTGTGGCGGTTTGCTAATCTCTTTTACGGCTTGTATGCATGTATTCAACTGATTTAGCCCAAGGCGGACTAAACGAATCGGCACACCCTGTTGAGAAAGTGAACGAGCTCTAGTCTGTCGATTGTCCATACTGGGATGTGTCGGTCCAGCCTCGGTTGTCTCCTAACCGATCAGGGTTGGCGAACGGCATCCGAAGATAACCGTGATATAGCTAGATCAACCGAGACGGAGTTGCATGTTTTACCCGGGTCATATTGGCCAGGTTCATCATCCGAATGTCTTTCCAAGCGTGGTACACGATCGATATGGGGTAGTCACTGACTAATAATTCGGAGACCGACGGGGCCTATCACGCATGCATTACTGGATCTACCTGGATGTGGTGAAAAACAGAAAAGTTATCTAATTGAGTGTGCTGTCTTGAACATTTTTAGACGAACTAATAAAAACAAGTTTGCCGTTACCAATGGAAAGGAATCACGAATCAAAAGAAGGCTGGGTGGAATACATCGGATTTACCGTAGTAAACGAGCTACTTCGTGCCGTTTATAAATAGTGCCATATCGTTGGAAAACAGTCAAGACGTCAGACAGTTGTGTGCTGGGTAACTTGCCGGTAGCAAGGCTTCGAAAGTGAAGAGCTTATTGATTATGTAGACGATGATGCTGCAGAAGAACGAATGCCCCCAAAGCGAACCCCATCCCAGAGGTATTATGAATGAGGAGATGGTTAGGAAATTAACATATTTTAGAAGAGACCCAATTGCGAAAAATTCTGGACTTCGATTGGGTTCGAATCAGCCACAGCATGCCCAGAGGCGGCGACTGCTTTATCACTGGAGCTACCCTTCAGAGGAGATAGCGTGATTTTGCAGACATCCTAACGAATAGTCGCTCAGTTACAGCGGACCTATAACATTACCGAACTGCCAGTCATTAAACACACCATCTACACCTTCAGCCTACTGACACCAAATTACACTGGGTATATCAATTACTATGTATGTGTAGAGAAAGTAAAGGACGAAACCTAAAGAACACTGGTGTCAAGGATGAAGGAAGATGCAACTACGTGGATTCACAGACGGACACAGTAGTTACAAAGGATCGTAGGCTCTCAGCTTCGTCAATCGGACGACACATAATGTCGGCTGGTCATATGTGGAACCGACGTTGACCTTTACGATCACAGTGCACCATAACAACCGACGGTTCTTGAAATTCGCCGAGACAGTTACCATAGAGAGTGTCAAACCTGAGACGTGTTCAAAAACGATTAGCAGCAAATCCCAAACGGTGAGCCCAATCTGCATTGAGTAGCACTCACTTCTCTGATCACGTCCCTCAAAGTGCTGTCGGTGTTGAGGTATAACCTTCGGTGCGAGCGGTTGCTTGGGTTTGACGAGTCAGTAAGAAACGTTACCATATACCGGTGCTCGTCTTCAAACTGTTTTGTTCAAATTATTGATTGGATACAACTGTTTTAAATTTCTCAAACGACGAATTCCGCAAAGAGAGACCAGGCAGTTACGTCGTTCAGTGAATTTGAGAAAAAGTTATGTCAAACATTGGGACTTTGGCAGTGATAAGGTAATACAGCGTTTGATCACGGAATTTGTAATCTTATTGTGCAGCTGAAAACACCGCACACACGACCAAATCATGGTACTATCACTGCTTTTCAACTCAACGCTTTCCAGTCCATTACAAGTCAGCAAACCAGACCCCAGCGATCGGTCACCTTGTTACGATTCATATACTCGCATGTAAGTGACGGATTGCTGATGGATCCACCCCTATCAACAAATGGCGGTTGTTGAAACACACACCAAACCAAATAATTTGACTTTGAGTCACACAAAGCCAGGAGAAAAAAGATCACTGCAGTTAAATTAATTCAAAACTGTTCAGGGTTTACTGCGGTCTTTCAGTTTGATTCACGGTATGACCAAAATAAAATGTGGTGGTCGTTTTTTACTCTCCAACGCAATCTATGTAGCACTGCTAGTAGAATGGGTTTAGCAAATTGACCGAAAAATCAAATGCAGTAGCATCAGTTGCAATGTTTCCCCGCCTACGCTCTTCTGTTACTCTTTTCGTGGCCTACTGGCCAACATGAGCTGGAATTTCAGTTTACAACCCAGCGAAAGTTTCTAATTAAAACATCATATGCACTTTTGCTTGGTTCTGTGCGTGTGGCTGACGTTTCACGTCGTGGATTTTTGTTTGTCGTTTCTCGCCCGATAGCCCGATTCTGTTGAGCAATAGCTTGTCTGGTTGCTCGTGTTGTCCGCAAGCCATCCGCTGTGGTTCTTGGCCATGTCACTACCACGACCAGATATTCCACTGAGTGTTGGAACAATCGCGCCTCTGACTTGGTCACTCATCAAACCAGTACTACGTAATGCCCAGCGGATAAATCGTCTTGCAATCAAAACTTTTCTTCAAGCGCTTGCCCTTGCGGAGCTGCTTTTCGCAAATAGATATTCGTTTGTTTCATCAAACAGATCGATAAGGCTTTTGAGCAATTCTGTGGGTTTGTCACGTGTGGTCGAAATCGGTTAATTCTGTACTATCACTTTAAAAGAGGTGGTTACGAAATCTGGAAACCTGTCATTTGAGGGCATCCCAGTCTTTCGCGCAATCAGCTGAATCCACATGTAACATCTAGGTCACTGTAAGCTTTGCTTTCGCCTTTCTTTACGAGTGACGTCATGAACTTCGGTTGCAACCACCGCAAATCCAGGACCAAGTTGGGCTTAACAGGAGTCTTTAAAGAACCACATGAGTTCATCTTTGTGACGGCTAGCGAACGATCGTATTCCCATTAATGTTACAAACGCTGGGTTTCTTGTCTAAACTGAAGAAATAGTACGCAATGATTGTTTTCACATTTTGAGCCCACTAACGTTTAACAACAACTTTCCGGTACTTTAGACCGAGACAATGAGGGTGAAGACCTACAAGTGTTGAATTCTGTCTGACAAGGCGACAGGACGTTCTTGACTATTTTTAAAGATACATAGATCAACAAGAAATGGGGATGTTTGCCACATCTTATGAAGGTTTACCAACTTTCACAAATCCAGGAGACGTTTGTCAGCTCTCTAAGCTTACTAGCCCCTTGAAAATCGCAGTTCGCTTTCCCCGTGTCTCACCATATCCAAATGAACCCCATCCATACAGCTGGTTAGTCCAAATAGATATTTTCACCACTAAACACCACAGCGCCAGACTGACGAATCCGGGATGCCTGAAGTTCGATTTATTTCATATGAGACAGAATTTAGTGTTGACTTCGGGAGAGCACCCTCGTCTTCGGGTAAGTTAGTAATCTGACTTCTTGGGGTGCCCGTTGTACAGTCAGAATGTGTAATTCAAGCGTCGGTTCAATTTCGGCAACACTCCGTGGTGTTTTTGACGACGATGTTCATCCACAACCTCTAAATTTTTACCTGAGATAGTACCCATTAGGAGTTGCTGCAGAGTGGTGTTCAATCGCTGTATAAGCACAACGATCTGTATATACATTCACAGAAGTTCTCAAATCTATCAGTTCACTAGTTTTATAAAATTATCTACTGACAACAAAAAGAAGAGCACAAAGATGTCACGTTGATTGGCATTCGACGGCATGTTTCTCACTTATCGGCAAACATCCATATAAACAATACCCAGTGGAGGTTAACTGAACTCTTTGGCGGGCGTGGGTTAAGGGACTGCAGCAGCTGTAAGTACTCGACACAACAGGTGTTCACGTAATTGTGTTAAGGCCAGTTAGATGAGCTTATAACTAACTAACTTAATATATGTATCACGGATGGGTTCTACATGTTCGGATGAATAATTACCTTGTGTAGCAGTGTACGAAAAAAGGTCGCTCCAAGTGTTCTCCAATGAAGAATCTAGTTTCGTAAAATAAGATATCGATACCGCTTAGCCACAGGAGGTTTGCATGTATAATCATGATACCGCAGATAGCTGACGGCAGGCTAACTACTTAGTAAAAATCACCAGACAAAAGCAATTGACATGGTAAATCAATAGTACAGTATTACTGTAAAATAAGAAGGGAAAGGGGAGGGCGACAGTCGGAGCAATAAAATTTTGTTTCTCATAGACAGTAGACAATTCTAAGCGTATGCTTATTCCGGGAAAGACGTATGTACCATGAGGACTTCTGAAGATTACGGTGGCATGTTCAACAACACTCTTGTCAGTGACACTAAATCTAAGTTACATCCTTCGATGCTTCCAGTTAACAACTTTCACAATCCGTTGAATTTCAGTAGAACCACCTGAAGGAATCAACAGAAGTCAGACCTGATACCGGGCGTGCCATAACTCTATAGCAAGAACTGAGTTGTGCATTAATTTGCTTTTTCGAATCACCCCAGGAGAAAATAAATAAGACGAGGTATTGTAGTGTGGATAGACGGTCGCACCATACTACTCACACCACTATTCAGTAGCCGCTTGGATCGAAATGATCGCGGGACAAATAGGGGAGAGATATGGGAAGGATCGTTGGAAGGCAGAATGACATTTAATGACTTTCGCCACATGACGGAACTGAGAAATGGTGTCCAAAGCGACTGGAGCATCCTCAGAAGAGTGCGATGTGCAAATGAGTGTTTTTGTTCCTAGTCCCGTTGAGACGCTTAAGTGGTGTATTGGTTTCTCCAATAAAATAACCTCCGTGTCATCCGCCTTCTGGATTCACAACAGTATGAAAAGCATTGGATAGGAATGGGTTATATGTTCTACAGTTAGAGAAATTGTTCAGATTTTCTAATGTTAGCTCACATTTTCGGATCACAACAACACTTGCATGATAATGTCAGTGTGTGGATAGTGCTTGACGGACGACTGTAAAAAAAACAAATACTCAGTGAAAATCCCTGAAGCAAGACAAATCGGAGCTCATAACACAGCTCACACAAATGCGCTATACATCTTGACTAGCGAGAGCAGGCAGATGACAGACCGGTGCCAAAAAAGTGGCTCATAATAACAAATGTGAATCAACGTAAATGATACGAAAACTTGCATTTTCTCAAACTGTTTTCTTTCTAATCAACATATGTGCCGGATACGTGGACATTAGCTTGATAGTTGCACCACAACACTACATTTTTCAGATGGTCGGTCCACAGAGCAGAACGGATATCAGAAGCTCGGACGTAAATGCGAAACGTGTGTTGGTGCAGGCCTAAAGTTAGCGTACAAATAAGGTTGATCTCTTTACATTCTCGTTGCAAGTTACTGAGCGGTAAAAACTGGAAGAGCCAAAGCCTGACATTACGCATTCACTCAGTCATTCGCAACGGTCATGAGCCTAGGCGGGCGGTGCCTGCAAGTAACGAGGAACAACCGGGAACAAATTTACTGAAATAAAAGGAAAACTGAGCTTCCTTTACTCAGTTAGTTAAAAGAGAGAGGTGTATTTCGCAAGATGTTAACATTTCGAGTTGCCGATGTGAAACCAGCAAATCTAATAAAACTGCACACAACAACAACTGAACGAACCAACCAACCACACAAAATTGACCGCTCGAACGCTAATATAGCAGTCAATTCCATGGTAAGGAGATGGATTGCGTCAACGTATTCTGTACAGTTTGTATGAAATTTGCTGATTTTACGTTGGCAACTGATGCGAGTAGATCAATGTTAACAACTCGCGATACGTGTCTTCCCTCTGATTTGATCAACATAAAAGGAAGCAAAGAAGACGGGAAAATAAGGCTAAACTATGGAAGCACGTGACATACCGACATACACAACAACGATTCAAACTAGCGATCAGTGATCACGAAGTCCCCGATCGGGTAGAGGAAAGCAACTCAATTTAGTAGACGGAGCCGACGGGAAATTCCTCCCTCCTGGTCACACAGTTGCTTGACCACCACACACACAGTTTTTTGGCAACAATCGGACATTGTTTTGAGGTTACAGATTTCGAAGGCCGCTAAGGTTGCACGCTACTGAGCTACTCCCGTATGGACGTACCCAGCAATATGACAGCTTCAGAGCCAAATGTATATGGTTCATAATCCACAAAACGTAGCTGTGAAAACCAGGACAGGAATCAAGCTTTTTCGTTGTGTGGCAATTAGCCTAATGCTGGCGCCTTACATCTAAAAGAATGTCTGTTTAATTCGCCACACATGAGAGCAGATCGAGCACACATAGTCAGAGATTCAGCTAACAACATGTGTATTATTGGCTAACAGGTACGGCTCAGAGTAAATAAAACCTTAACTTTATTCTTCAAAACGCATATTACTTGTTGAACTAGCGAACCCAGATTCAAACGCCTCAATAAATCCCCTGAAAGCACACGACAATCCAGCGTACAGTCTGAAAAAGTAACCAGTAAATAACTCACCTTTGGTTAGGTAGGTCGTTAACGATAAGCTCATGCGCGTTAAGTGGTCCAACTTGGCCTTCACAAAATGTTTATTTTCCTCATCCAACACGTATTTGGACCCGACAGACCAGGCCACATGATCGGTGTCACGGCTCCAACTAACCTATGTGAGACAGAAAAAAACGAAACATATACATAGGCAAATAAAGCTGCACAACAGTGGAATCGATCTAAGAAGCATTTGCAAACGAACCCACAAAGGACGTCTGGGTAAAGCAGGGTACACATCCAACGAAAGTGTCCTGTCAACAAAAACGGTGAGATACTAGTTATGTGAAGCAGCAGATAAAACATTCACCAACCCTTGTCTTTGTGTCAGTGGGTCTTTTGGTGATTTCTGAAAGCACTTTTAGCTACCGCCTATAACCAGTTCTTCCTTATTTGACGCATAAGTTATTCATTCAATTTCGGTGACCATTATTTTGCGCCTTCAATTCGTCCTCAGCTTGACGATAGCAGAGAACAAAAACCAAGTGATGACAGATATCGTATACACAGGAAGCCCTAAATTATAAGGGGAACGCATGTCCGTACATGGTGGAGATATGAAATGAAGAATTCACCGAGAGGGGGCACATATAACAGCAGCACGAAATGTTTCTCGCGTTGTGTCGTGGGAAATTAGACTAGCCACTCGGTCTACATCGCTGGACGAGTTGATTCAACATAACGGTGGCACAAGTGTGGTAATACGAGAGCAACATACAGTGAAAACTTTAAGGCAATCAGTGTTCTAAGTCGGCAGAAGCAATTGTGCTAGGGAGGTGGTCGCCGTAGGGAGGTCTGGCGGACAGTTATAAATAGCGGCGATAACAGCGTCCAAACAATATGAAAAGAATCAGTTACGGCTTTACTGTCTATATATGTATAAAGCATACAATAACGACTGAATGCTAAGAATTTGTTATTTCCATCACAGCCTGCGTCAGTCCGACTGCAGATTCGTTCCCTACAGAAGTAGCTTGGTAGTATTCTCTAAAGCATACGGTCGAAGCCAAGGAACGAACAGCTTGGATGGTTTGCGGTGCGTCTCGTAGTGTTATCTAACAAAATGGAGTTGGAAAAACGAAGTTTATGCACTCCTTCGGCTTAAAACAGAAAGATTTCTCCCTGAGATGTATACACTACCGTTGAGAATTATTTGGGTGGTCCTGTCTTGCTTTGCGGAAATCCACAACATTGGAAACAATGTGGGGTAGTAGAGATGAAACGAACGTCCCATGCTTTTAACAGCGCAGAGCACATCACACAAATCTATCGGAGATAACCATGGGGTTGAGTGGGCTTAGTGGGTTCGCTTTCTAGCCGTCTTCCTGGCTGTTACTTTCGAGTCCATCATTAGTATACAGAGTCGTTATAACTGCTTTGTAGGCCAATCCAACAGTTTGGGTGGTTGGTGACTCCAAAACTGAATTCAAAAGAGGAATTGACGTCATACCTTTGAGGAAGGACAAGTTTCATGTGCATGGCAAAAACGGTATCTTGGGTGAACGGAACAATCGAATACAACCAATATCCTTCAACTAACAAGTGCTATTCACGCTTTCAGTTGTAAACCCGAACGAATAAGGCCGAGAGGTGTGTCAGTGGGGCCTTTGTGTCCAGCTGGCCAATGCTGGATTGACTCAAAAAATGTCACCTAAACACACAGCTATAGTAGCATGTTAGAAATACCAGGACTGGAAGACAGAAGTTTAAGTCTAGTGATTCTTCACAAAACTGGCTGATCGTGAAGTCTATTCAAAGTTGAAAACTGTTATTGAGAGTGAGTGCTGTTCAGTTTACACTGATTTCAAATCTCCAGCTACTTATGAACAGAAGCGAATTACGAACAAATGAACTGTCAAACTCAACCAACGACATCAAAAAACCATAGGTTTTAGCACGTTATCACAGGGAAAAGAGTAACTGTCAGCAACAAGCATTTATTTCCATGGGAGCACAGCAGACATGTGGAAGGTCAGCTTTCTCCAGTTCCCAAAACATTGACAGCAATAGTTGTAACCATGGTTAGGACCCGAGGCTGTGTAATTAAGAGTCAATGACGTTAGCACACGACCAACCAACGCTACGGAAGTAAGCGCAACTTGCACACAACTAGTCTCTCGAATAAATTGCTGACGATAATAACTTAGACGATTCCTGCAATACCGCTTAGCTTGACCCAGGTGACCTTCTCATCATACTAAGCCTGAATGCCGGGGATTGGCCATCCTGAAATTCCAAGCCTATTTTCACAGGAGTCGTTAATGTAAGTCCAGAGGTGAACCCGGCCAAAATGTGACAGAAACGACCCAGAAACGGAAGGCAACGTCGTTCACAATAATCGCGAACTCATTAATACATGTTTAAAGAGATTACCCGATACCAATGTGAGTATGGGCAGCAATACATCTTGTGGACTAAATACTCAAAAAGGTGACCTGTGTATTATTCTGATACCGGTTTCTTCGTACATAGAGACCTAAGCAATAAACAAACCTGCGTACAGTAGGTTAAGATATTGCTGTATAAAGCATAGTGTCGTTAGTGAGTAGCATGATGGAAGGCGAAAAAAGAAACTCTCGTAATGAAACTAACGGGAGTCCTCTGTGCTGGGAAGATTGGAAACTGGGAGCGACAACCAAAAAAGTGCATATATGTAGTGTGGGACTTGGAAACGAAGGAAATGGCACTGGACTACTGACAGCGGAGAGACGACAGCCATGCAAAATATTGTTTGCTCGCTGTTGTGTACTTACATCTGGTGACAGGTGTCTGGTTCAGTGTGCGGCCAAAGCGATATCGTACAGAAGTTAACAACTACTCCGGTTGTCCCGTTGCGCCATGATTCTGCATATCTGTCAGGATGCAGACGATGTAAGTCTCATCCCTTTCTCTTCCTTTATTTCTTAAGTGAGGCTTCACGTTTATATGACGGTTACGTCACCAATATAGTGGTGCAGCTGATGACGAAGAAGAGAGAGCAAGAATACATTTGCAAACGTTCAACGAACGGTTGACATAGTAAGGGTGGGTCTCATTGGGTTCTCTGTTCCGGTAGAAGCGTTTATGGCTAAAAAACAAACCATCCATTCCAAAATGGGTGAGCTCAAATTAAAAAACTTGCAACTATCAGTTTTCTTGCAGTCACTGGAACGTGTACATTAGGAAAACAGAAAAAGCGCTTGGCAAAAGGACCAAGAATTACATTTCGAAGTAGCTGGGAGATGTATCAACGCACTTGTTTACAGGTGCACACAACGAGGGTGAAACGCCGTGGCTTCTTTCCGATAACACTTGCTAAACACAATTAATAAATTCAGCACTGTACCACCGTTTGTTGTATTGACGAGTGAACGAAACCCACGAATAATGTGAAACCAGGTTGACCGGTGAGCCTAGCACGCTCAAAAAACAATCGACCAACAATCTGCGCATGTCGTGGAAGCAACTGAGGGTAGCACTCACGATCCAGACTGAATCGCAAGTTTTCATTTTCTTAATGAACTACAACCCACAAGACTGGTGAAAAAATTCGTGATGTAATGTATGTTTCTTGACTATCGTAGTCAAGTCAGTAGAGAGATACAAACTGCAAACCTGGTTGGCTGGAAGAGGCGTACGCAAAAAAACTGGTTCATTTAGTATGAAGCCACCAGTGAGCTATACCTTCAAACACAAACGTCACAGGGAAAACAACCGATTGCGTCAACTCATAAAATTTGCGCCACCGGTATAAAGAATAAACCAAACACCGCGCACACACACAATTGACCTTCCAAGCATGCAACGTGCAAGCAACCTTCCACATGAATCCATGCACAAGCGAAAACATACCGATCCAGCTAATTCCATACGGTCGGTCAGTCGTTGGGAGACACTAGCGGCAAAACATTTGCCCCAGCTGGAGATCAGCCCATGGAATGCGAAGTCCTGAACCTGATAGCCAATGGCCAGATTGAGTCGTTGGATCGATCGGCTTGTGCTGTCCACCTTCATGTCTAAGCCGCCCAGGTAACCAATATGGCTATAGGTACAGAATGAGAGAGATGAAATGGGAATTGATATGCACGTTTGTGAGATAAATTAAATCTAAAATGGTAAAAAGCTCAGCCCACCGGCGTATGCATCTACCTAAACCCTCTCACCACATCCATCATTAACTTCCACCTGGGGATGAATATAACTGGCACACCCTTCGAAGCAGGCTCTAAAATGCAAGCTCAACGATGACTGGAACAAATTAAACATTGACTTCACTTCGTTATTGTTATGACCCCCTGGGAAAGAACAAAGGCTAGACCACTACCAACATCTCGATCACGAACGGAACGCAACGATATCGCAAGATGGCGCGAAAATGAAAGTCCAACACTCGCAATACAGGACCACAAACAAGGAGGAAAAACGGTATTCAAACGAGTTTTATATGCTACTCGGCCGCAAGACGAGAAAGCTGAGCACAACAGTTGTGTTTATAGGCTTTACGTAAACTTGGGCCTGACCCAATCAGAGAACCAACCGTAGATGAGCGCTGAACTCGAAGATTTAAGAAAATGGCTGTCAAACAAATTACCAAGATTGGAAAATCCACTTTCTTTGCTAATTAAGACGACTTTTTGGGAAAAGTGCCTCCTCTCAATACATTCCGTGTTGGGTTTTATTGGTACCGCTGTTGACGAGAGACGAGGTGTATTGAGCAGACAGGAAGGCTTGCGTTTGCGATCCGTCCATCGCCTTGGTTGCAAAACTGTCAGCTCACTACTCGACCCGGGGTTGACACTGCCGAAGTAACGGTTGCAGGAATTTGTGCTGTTCGGCGCTTGATCTTGAGGTTGTCGGGAATTAGGTCTGGTGCTAATTGCTCGCGGAGCTGGTTACGGTGACTCACCAAGCAGTCCCTTCCAACGGCGACACCGTAAAGGACCGTGCCGTTCCGGTGCTTGACAGTTGCCGCTATCCAGTAATGGTGATCTGTGCGGTAGTCACTTGCGTAGACCAGACCGCCGACGGCAAATCCAAGTTGTGAGAGCTGTTGCGTATCCTCTAGATGCTTTTCCACCGGAATCGTTGCGTCGAACTGCGCTCTCAGCTTTCGGTTCATGTGTGCTTCTGCAGGCGAAAGTCCACAGAGAATTACCGGATTCTGCTTGGTTCTGTAGGTCAACAGGAACGTTTGTAACACTACTTCAGTCGGTCCCTCTCCACAAGACTTCAAACGTGCCCTCTTGAATGTGTTCACGAAGCGCTCAGCTTGATCATTGGGTTGTGGCGATCAATGTAGATGTCGGATGTTGTTCTGGATGTAGAAATCATTGAGCTGGACCGAGGTAAACTGTGACCCCTTGTCCGAGACAAGCGTCTCCGGTGTGTCATGTTGGTGGAAAATCCGACCTAGATTGCGGATGGTGGCTGGGGTTGAGGCGTGGATCAGCGGGACGATCTCAGACCATTTGGGATGTGCATCCACCAGAATCAGGTACACCCTACCGTCGATGGGTCACGCAAAATCCACATGGAGGCGAGACCACGGATGTTCGGGTTGCTTCCATGAGGCTCAACGCGTGGCGGGTTCTCGGCAGCTTGGCGACAGCGATCTGGTTTTCGAACTCAGGTCAGTGGGTGTAGCTTCTGGCGATCGCCTTCATGTGTCCCGTACAGGTGTGTTTCGGTTAACATTCAACAATCTTACGGGTGCGCAAACATCAATGAGTACAAGGCTGCCATGCTCGACAGTGTTTCAGTGCAGAGGTGGTCTTGCAGCGATATTGTCCAATGACATTCAGTGGAGCGATCAAAACTTTCGTAGCCCACAAAGAAATCGTTACCTGAAGGCCTGGCTTTTTCAAAGGTCGGCAGCTGCATCTAACAGCGTGCAGATCGTCTGCCAGGCACACGGAGCACGCGACTCAATCGATACAAATTGCTAACCCCCATCGTATCGATAGTAGCTAAGGGATTCTCCGAAAGAATAATCACACTTGATATACCAACTAAAATTAGGAGTACATGCACTTTCCGCGCCGAACAATACGTTTCATATTTAAAACAAGACTGAATATAAATATACGTCCCAACTATTCTTGCAATGGACAACCCTTTGTAACAGAAATGGGGAACAATTGCCAAACCATTACACACGACCCAGTCAGCAATGGTATGAGCTGAGAGTATGAAACAAATGAAATAAATAACAATCCTAAACGGGCAAATCGTCAGTCTGTGAGCCACTTTATTCACACAGTTTCACGAATTTCCGGTCGATCATTGAAAGGAAGACAAGTGAGGGAAAATAACAGTTGACCATTCCGTCTTTTCCCTGCTACCCGCTCGATCACTGTGGCATTGTGTCCGAGGCTGACCAAATTCTGCAAACCGGTGGTAAAAATCTGCGGGTCCCTTCGAGTTCCCCTTCTACCTCGTACAATACGCCAGTACCTGCACCTATTTGTGAATGCAGGAAGTCAGCGACCCGAACTGATCAACAATCACGGAGCACAGCTCAAGCCATCAGCAGTCCTGGTAGTTGACGTACTCCCAAAGACGTCGTAGGTGTTTGTTAGGAGAATACAATCAGTGTCATACATGTTAGACGTCAACAAAAACAAGCAACCCTGTTTAGAATACATACGTGTGTTTTTGGTGCCAGGCATTAAAACAGACACTAGCGGATTCGTCGAATTGAAACTCAGTGAAAGAGCTCCTGATAGAGTAGGTTAGTGGACCTGCCTGTGTTGTGCTTCTCGTAGACTATTTACCCTATATTATCAGCTTTTGTGTCAACAGCTCGGTCAGCTCCTGTTAGGCAGCCCCTAACTGCGCCTTGTGCTCCTGCAAAACGATACTGAGCAAGTTTGCGATCGGCGTCGCTGCGACACCTTAGTTGTTAACCTGTCCTGAAACGATCAACGAGTAAATTAACATCAACGAGTGATACGCAACCAGACCCTTCTTAAAGGCCCAGCAATACCGGTGTATAATGTCCGTGTTAGATCCCTTACAACCAGGACGATAAAAAGTCAGGAATTGACGACGAAGTTCCTGTGACAAAACCAGACCAGCGTGAAGTGGTTTCATAGTTCCGCGAACATAAAAGAGATTTGGGTTCCAATTCAAAAGGGGCTTCAGCAACGGATGCTAAACGTTAGTCTCGAGTAATATACAGCAAGTCAAACGACACAGAGACCACCAAACTGTGTGAGAACGGGACAATTAAAACTCGAGTAGACGTTGACTAACAGTAGGAAAACGTCGGAGTCATCACAGCGCGAGGGAGGGTATCACGTGAGAACAGGACTGCACAATAGCCTTAACTATTGTAAATAATGCAGAATTTATGAAACGGAGAAAGAACTAGTGTATTTAGCTTCCGGCTAGTAAAGTTATGTGCGAATCGGCAGGTTATCCATATTTGAAAAACTACTTGAGATAGTCGAAGTACGAAGTCGGAAACATACTCGTCGGATTATGCATATTCTAACCTTGAGGATGTTCATGTTATGTGGAACATGCTCACATATTGAAGGTTAAGAAAATGAACACAACTCAAACTGTAACTATTTAAAATTGTCTTGAATGTTGAACAGCGACTGAATTTCTGGTTGGAATGCTTGAAAGCCATTGAAAACAAGGCAGCAGTAACAGCGCCCCAAGCGAACTGATAGCAATCTAACAGATCTTGGCGTAACAAGCGGGCTTGCCCGTTGGCATAATCTATTATGTCCCAATGGGATGACCCAAGCGGGGACGACGTTCCACGAACCAAGTCAAAACAGCATAGCTGAGACAGTAACTGTTCCTTAGGGAATCAATGCTTACGTAAAAATAGGTACAATCAATTTTTCCGTTAACGTACAGCCTACCGCAATTGACCCCTGGTGGACTACTGTCCCGAATGCCGTTGAAAAAAGTATTTGGAAACAATTCACCTGACAATTGTGCTATTCGTTTTAATCGCCAGCATGTCAAAATAGCCACAGAACTCAGTGTGAGAGTTCACATACGGGCCACGTCTGCGGCTGTCTTAGGTGATGCATTTCTATAACGGAACAGAAACCACATTTGACAAGTCACGTGGCTGACTAAGATTGGTTACTTACCGTGAGCGCACCGACCAAAAAGCAACGCCCACGCAACGACCCAAAAATCGAACCTTCATTTTCAGGTTCTTCAACATGCCACATGGCAGTAACTTTCCACAACTGGAAAAAGGAAAAGTTCTTACATTTGCACAAACGCGTCTGAGGCTACAGTAGAGCGCCTTGCTAGCAAACACCAAAGTGTGCTGTGCACTGCTAATTAGTGGAAACAAATTCAATTAACATGTTAACAAAATGGAACGTCCAAGCCATTCGTCAGAACGGGAAAACACTTCAACCACCCGATTTATAAGTTTGACAAAAAAGTACGACGAACCTTGGAGGAGTATAATTCGATGGTTCACAGAAAGACGGAGGGTGTTCCCTATGCATAAGCAGCAAAGCCCACAATTCTTGAAATAGACAGTGTGTCACATTCCTTAAACTTATAAGCAGCATACTGTCAAATTTAGTGAAAAAGATCATTTTGACGGGCAGAATGCCCGAAGCTTCTTCTGCCATGACCTGTGAAGAAGCGAACTTGCTTTTCACAAGAAAGTAAACTGAACACGGTCAGTGGTTGTTTAGGGCAAGTTTTCCGCAGTAGGTTTGACAGAACCTCAGTTCTGCAGAGAACTAAAAGCTAGAAGCCCAAAACATCGGGCCGAGGAGTTTTCTTCCATCAGTTCGCGAGACAAAATGAATGGGGCATCCACTTCCCAACAGGAAAATGTATGAATGTGCAAGTTATACACAGTAGGAACGTGACCCCATCAAGAAACCGTAGTTTTGAAATGGCCCGTTTGCAGTTCGGAACACAACCCACTTGAGAACTTTTGGCGATTGCTAACTTGACTATTAAGTCAAGTCTACATGCCGAACTAAACAACGTTCTGAGCAAAGGACGGAGCAACATTAGTTTGGATGCACGTGAAATGCCTATTGGAAGTAAATCGAAACAATGCTTTGAAGCAAAGTGGGCGGAACCACGCAACACACGCAGCTTGCTGCTAAACGTTTGTCGCCACCTTCGACACATTCACGCTTAAAGTAAATACGATGAAATCATCACGGTATATGCCCATAGGTTTCGAGCAACAGCAATGAACAGCATGCAAGGAACGAAAAATAACTGGACCTTCGCGTCATCAAGTGGGCAGACGTGAGAAAGCCTCGGTATTAAAACCGTGTCAGGCTTCAGTAGCAAATCATTGTCTGATCAGTGCACTCTTTTGTCTTGTCAAACAAAGACCCATCATGAGCAACCGACTCGAAAACGGAAGAACGCGACAGGCACGGGATCGACTGAATTACTGCCTGTAAGGTGCCAACATGTTATCCACATGTGTCAACTGTTCATTTCGCCACCTATGAGCAACAGTGTGCAAGCAGCCTTAGAAACGAATAAACGGAGAAAACCTGGTTGTATTTTGGTATAGTAAGGAATAATTACTGTGTAACTGATGTGTCCTGAAGATCTTTCATATCAATTTCAAAGGTCTTCTTTAAAAGAACAATAACTCTCAAAATCGTAACTAGATTATGATCACAAAGTCTGTCTTGCTCTCATTGAATTAAACAATTTCTGAAACAAACTGCTTGATAGAGGATAGGAAGAACGTTCAGTAGTACTACATCGCAGCGCGACCTGGCCCATAACCTTTGTAAAAAAAAAGTCAAGCTCGAATAGTGTCGCAAGAAAGTTGGCGGGAAGCAGACCGCTGTTTTCGGAAAATAAACGCAAATATGCGCATACGGACATCACAGGAACCACACAGATCACGGAGTAGTCGAAAGCACTTCACACACGGCCCGAGACTAAGACAACAAAGACGACATGATAGCCCAGTTTGCCGTCAAGGTTACTAGAGAAAGCCGTGACTGAATCAATACTGTGGGGTCCGGAGACTCCAGGCCACGCTGTTGAGTTGTGTCCGACTCGCGCGTTGAAACTCAGAAGAAACAGTCGGTCACTCACCAGTGTCAAGTGGAATGTGGCAGACAGCATGGCTGGGGAGTGATGGGACCCCACTGGTTCAGTCAACAAGAATAGCGATTGTCTGCCCCACCTGTGTGTTTACTCACGAGCTGGCCATCACAAACACCTGATTCCAGTTGGGTATGAGCGATATAACGACGTGCACCTACTCACGAAGCGGCCATCACCAATCGTCTGAGTACGTGATCGTGCGAAAGCACGACATTCACGAAGTGTGTATCACGCGAACGATAAGCGGGAATGAATATAACACAGACCAAAGGCTGGTCAGGACCAAACTGTTTATTCATGTCTGCAAGATTATCCGGACAACGGCAGAACCTGAATGTTAAACGATTGTGGAACTCAAAGATAAGAAATACTCTCATCACAAGGTTGCCAATCGTCTGAAACAGGCTGCTGTATTCCACCAGCACCGAGGGTATGTGGCAACAGCCACCGAGACGACAGATATCCAGCGTATGGAATGGCCGGAATGGTTCGATGACAAAAATGCGGCTATTTCTAACTTAAAGACGAGGGGAAAGCGCATTTGCTACTTTCAAAATGAGTACGAACAATGAGGACAAAACAGCCACATCCTGAAGTGCTCTCCGTCAACAGCCTGAACTTCTCGGAATCAAGGACGGCCAGTGGAAAAAGCAAGGTGAGCTGATGCACAGGTACGCTGACTGCCGATAAAACAAGCAGTTCTGCGAATCGCTGGAAGCGACCTTTGGCTAATCCGTTCAGTTTACTAGAGCGCCCACGTGCACTCTGACTTTTAGTACACCCAATCAGAGGACATCAAGAAAGCCTAGTACAAGCACTTCGACAGCCTACTAAACCGCCCTGCTATCACTGATTGGGAAACCGTGAATAGCTTACCACCACAGGTCATCAAAGTTCTACTTAATCCCGCCCGGAATTTGCGAGAGAGGCAGCCAGTTAGTGTACACCTACGAAACGGAAAAGCTGCAAATGAGGATGGACTGCTGAGGAAGCTTCTGGAGAACGGTGGACCAAGAATTAGTTCCTCAAGAGCTCAAGGACGCCTCTGATTGTACTCTTGTTTAAAAGTAAGAGTAACAAGCAACGCACCGCCAGTTATCAAGTCATCATTTTAGGAGGTGCGCTGGAAACGTGCGGAAGTTTGGGAGTTCAATATTCCTGAGGAGGAGTGGGAATTCCAGGCGAACCGTGGATCGTGAAACACTGTGGACGGTGCTTGGTAAGTTTGAACGTCCGAGCAAAATCAGCAATTTAATTAGACTGTTATATGTGAGCATGACGGTGAAGGTACGGTAGTGTGAAACGACCTCTGGTGATATTGACAGCCACTGGTGTGAAGCAGGGTTGTATCCTAGCCCCAACACTATATAGTTTGTATTTGAGAGTAATGCTAACAGTTGTCTTCAGGAACTTTGAAGACGGTGTTGAGGTTGGATACGGCACGGGTGGCCGCCTGTTGAATATCTGACGCTTCGGCGCCCCAAACCGGCTGCGCACTTTAGCGATGTGCACACCGTCATTCGCAGATGACAGCACCGTACTTGAATATAACGAAGACTGGTCGTGGTTTCTACGACCGCGTCACCTACATTTCGTTTGGATATCAACACAGGTAAGACATTCTCTTTTAGCTTTCTCGAGGTGGAGGTGCTGTACTGGAGGCACTGTTGGTAGTTGCGCATAATTCTGCTAATTGGGTGACAATCTGTCCACAGATCTGTCCATGGACTGCGAGTTGCGAGCTCATGTGGCAAAGGACAGTGTTGATTTCGGAAGTATTGACAGATGTGTCTAGAGAAACCAGACTATGAAAACCAAGCTACTTGTCTATCACACAGTAGCGTTGTCTACGTCGCCGTGCTTGGACATTATCAGAAGGATGTGTGCTATCTGATCCATTTCCATGTGCTAAGGCGTGTTTTGGGCACTCGGTGGTCGGACATAATCCCAAACACTGAGGTGCATCGGTGAGCGGCTAAGAGTAAAATCGAAACCACGCTGATGCCCAAGCGGTTTCGTTGGCTATGTCACGTCCGTAGGATGGACGACAAACGTATTCTTAAGCAGATGTCGTGCAGGCAAGTGAAAGCAGATAGGCGAAATGCTGGTGGTCGAAAACTGAGATGCTGGGATGTTATTCAAGCAAGTCTTCCGCGTTGCAATATCTATTTTAGATGGTGAGAGAGCCTAACTTTGAGCAGGACGGACTTCCGAAGGTTCAGTGAGCAACAATTGTGGGGCCGTGAATCAAAGCACGTGGTACGTGAAGGAAATCCACAAGTGCCATAAGTCGTAGTGACATGACCATGTAGCGCTGCGGCCGCGAATGGGCTGGCCGCCAAAATTAGTAGGTCATCAACGTAATCGTGGTAGACCGACGGCGAAGAGACGACGTGCACACAAAGAGATCAAGCAGGCTACGTCAAGTATATCCACATTTCTCGTTCGTATCAACCAACGACTGCTGTCGCCCGGTAAACCACCCGCTCTCCATTTCAGACACTTGGGTTATTGTGGCTTTTTACTTTCTCTTTTCTCTAGCTTTGTTGGTGCATTGTACAGTGGATGTTTTGTTTGCCTTTTATTCCAACCTTAAATTCAGTTTTTCTTTTTCATACCTTGTAGAGTACAACGTACTACGTTGAACTACTCCTTGCTCTGTTTGTTTTCCGAGAGGTAAGGGTTTCACTTTCATACTAGCCTACCAACCAGCTAACCAGTACTGGCCGGCAGGACACAGTAGCCGCATTCGCACACCTCCGGAGCTTACTCCTTCGGACTTACACTGGATACGTGCTGTGTGGGTGCGACTGCAAACGGCGTAGCGCAAGCAACTTGTGGAGGTGGTTAAGCGCAAGCGTCCTATCGCTTCAGTCATTATGACAGGTTAATCCGAAGCGGATGCCGCCAAGCGTGTGGGAAACTTTTCGGCGTGAATATTAGTTCCATTCGTACTTTCGTTGGCCATTTATTCCTTGGACTTCGACACACTATATATATATATATATATATATATAGCATGCGTCCGAAGACCATCATGGATTGATGAAGAATTACTGAGCAGTGACTGGGGCCATCAAGAATTTCCATATCGACTGCTGATGTAACGAATATAAAGGGATTGTGTCACTTTTGTGCACGATCCGAGAAACGTAATCAACGGATGATGCACCGAATGAAATCAAATAAATGTATGAATTTTGTTATGGGCTTGCCATCGACAGGCCGTTTTAACTGACAGCTTCGTGATTTTTTTTTCCTTGTTCCGGCAAGCACATGACGGTTGTAAAATGGACAAAGCCCAGCCCATAAGCAAGAGATATCTATAATTTGCACCCTGGAATACATTCGTTTGCTAATGACACAACAGGCATATATATATATATATATATATATATAGGTATTGATATGTTCGCCGAGCTTGGCATTGAGGTTGCAAACGTTTCATCACCAAGCGAGGTGATATCATCAGTGCGTGAATGTTTCGGCGTATATATATGGCACAACAATCAAAAATTGAAGCATACTACAGGTTAGTTCACTATGCGTAAAACCTCGTCACTCTTCGCTGCAGTATATGAGGCGAAATAAAGAAATGTCATGTGCCTGCCAGCAATCAACCACTTCTGATTAATTACAGTTCTTGCAGACGAAGTAAAGGACTGAATGAACGAAGCTCTGTGACCAAAAAAGCTGGTAAAGAGAACTAAACGGCCACAGGATTCCAACACTGTGACTAACCCTGAAACGATTAGGCAGCCCAAGCAATACAGACAAGGATTCGTCGTTTAGCTTCTTGCTGCCATGCATTATATGGGAGTAATGAATTGGTGATTACCTCATCTGTCTCACGTGCCAGATGGTCTATATTCCATTAACGGTTAGGGCAGATGGATTGTCAGTTACTCTTACCCGGAGTAGCACCCGAGTTTTATCCAAAAAGGCAAGTCGAATTGTTTCGCAGAAAAACAAAAAAATTGAGTGACATCGCATCCTGGGAGGACACACAGGACGCAATAAAATTTATGAAGGTATCCTAACAGTTGCTATCGTGGTAGGGAGTAACCTTCTACACAACCTGAATGAACAAAATGAATGATAAATCAATGCGAATATTTTACACGACCTTCACCAGGGAGTTCGTTTCGAATACTGAGGAAAGGCGGACCGAAATTTCAACCGACTGCCTACACCGCGAATGGGATAGCAGTTTGTAGAAGCATCTACATGAACCACTAATGTTCATCATCATCATCATCATCATCATCATCATCATCATCATCATCATCATCATCATCATCATCAT
>QNGE01003273.1:44569-88629 GCA_008508345.1 Paragonimus westermani | reverse complement strand
GTAGTACTCTTTCCTTCTAGGATATTCGACGTCACTGTTGAGTTGAGCGGCGGCCCGAGCCACAGTACATTTGGTCAGGCTCGTGGCTGTTATGATGATGATGAGACGGCGCTGATCCTCACTATTCTGAGTGAGCAGTCGTTTCGACAATGTCTTCCATTAACCATGGACCACTAAAAGAGTGGTGATTAAATTACCAGCAATACGACCATATCTTACATTGTCGGACATTTTCTTATGGGACATCGAATGGTTTATCGTGAAAAATGACCGGACGACTTAACTGACCGTTGTAAAAGAGTACGGTGCAGACACTGCATGAATGTTGTGGAGTCATTTTAGGTTTGTATGTAAGCGCACCAAAGGTATGAAATGAAACACGCGCTTTTCAAATACATTGTTTATATTGAATTAATTGGGCCGGAAGTGGCATACGGCGAGAATGAACTCATAAATCATCAAACTCTTCTCGGACAATTGTGTCAAACCGTGTCTGGCTTACTTGGTTAAAGTGATCTATGGTGTTTGATCGAACAGTAATTGTTCATATAAACAATGTTGACCAAAACGATAATCGGTCGAAGCTTGCTTGTTTATTAGGCCGTTCTCTAAGACGTCACGAACAGCGAGAGTTATTTACTGTTCTATCGAATGTTTTCATCATGTTCAGCATAGCTTTACCAAATTCGCTAGTGTGGAAATGCTAGAGCTCTGTTTACTCCGTTAGATTGCCATGTTTGTCAATCCATTCTGTCGGAAAACTCATTTTTGTCGAATTGTCGTTGGGGAGGTGTAGAGATGTTTAGCCAGACAATGGTTACCGATAAATGCAACATAAATCTAAGCAGTAATAGTGTTACTGATCATCCGTTCCATGAGCCCGATGTTCCAGAAGTGTTAATGTCCTTCAAGGTCACCCGATCGGTAGATAAGCATCACATTCACAAAAGACATCACGCACAAAATTGTGTCATACTGAAATTTGCAGATAGTGACTCACCATTGAGTTAGCTATGTTGTTTGTCTCAGAACCGGGGTTGTCCACGAATCTGTGCACAGGTTGTGACATAGTCATAGCTCTTGGCATCGGCACTAACCGAAAGACTCTGAGAGAATCGATAGAGCTAGCTCATAACCACGTCATTATCAATAAATTTCACCATATGCCGTTGTTATACTGTGGTGTGCAATCGAAGTTCACCAGTCACGCATGCTTGGTGATTAACATCAGCCTCGAAACCGGTCATGTGCTTCTAACGAATTCTGAACACTAAGTACCTATCAGTTAGGTCACTTTACATGATTACTCACAAATGAAGTGGTTGAGATTCCAGATGTGGTAATTCGGTCATACCCAGTGTGAGGTCAATAGTGCAGCGATCAGCACGGTTTTGTCATGAAAGTGTGTTCAGAGCTGTAATAAGGATAAAGCTCAAGTCTGGCGCTTCTTTTCAAAACAGGCTGACTGGAAACTCTATCTGAAGGCGAAGGCTGTGATCAATTTTAAGGTCTGATTTGAAAGTTATAGGAAATGTTATACTCTCGCTCGTTAGGTGTGACAGGATTCGATTGCATTCGTTTCTTGCGGCACACGTGATATCAGTCGTGGGTGATATAAAAGGTGGAACATTCTTTTCATGGCGTTTTTATCACGTAGCTACGCTTATCCTTTCTTTACCTTCGTTTTTCTATCTTAGGACCTATGGGCTTAAACTTATGATGAATCTAATCAACTGGCAATCCACTGGATAAATCTTGCAAGCATTCATGTGGTGGGTCCTTCAAGTGACCTCCTCGAACTGTACATTGAACACGTATACTCCGGATCCACAAGCTAGCAAAGCTTTTAATGAAATAATTTCATAATCAGTAATCGTCTTCAACAGTTTTGCTGTGGGCGCGGCAGATTCAAGTAAATAGCACGTATGTGCCAAACTAGTGAACAGCTTTGAAAAGGAAATCATCAAATTGAGAAGTTCGCCTCACATTTTGCACCTAATCACCATGTCCTTACAATAGCATGCTCAGAAAAGCAATGCCTCTGGTTGTCTTCACAAATCTTACTCAAAGTTGACTGTCTCACTGACCGGGTATGATCGGCTTTTGTCTGATCGTGATTTAACTTTGTACTATCGTGAGGAAGTAATCAGCAGCAATGCTGCAGAGAAGTACTTCTCAAATGTACTTATAAAGTTTTAATTTTTTGTTTACCATGAAAAAGTCTGTCAGTATATCTCACAGTAGCCTTTCTGTTATGATTTTAACCTCTTATTTATGAAGCATTGGTCTAGTCGTTGACAGTATCAGTGCAATGAGCCAATCATTTTCAACTTTGAGCCGTATCTGTGGGCACCGTGGTTCGGGCTGCCATTGGTCCTGATAATGATCAACGAACAAACAGAGTAATAACTAAGTACCAATGGACAGCGAAGAAAAGCAGGCGAGAACAAACAAATGAATGAGTTTCGCAAAAAAATGAGGGTCGACAAGTTTAGAGATACAGGCCTGCTACTGACTGCGACACGATGCCATATCAGAGAGTGTTTTCAACCAGCAGTACGGATTGTCGAGGGACACCCAACCAAACAGATGGCATTCAATAACTTTGCTCAGCAGAGTGCTCAAAGCTTTTAAAGCCCGTGACGACGTCATCACTGGGTCGCCTAGTGGTTTCTTGTAACTATCGGCTATCACATTGAACAATGGCGGTGCGGCAGACGCTCACCGGCACGCAGAGTATGTGGTCCAATCAGTGAGAATTGTTCATTTCTGCTACAACGTTTATTGCTTACAAATTTGTGTGCATTTCAAATGCAGACTTTGGCGCCACTTGCCCAGTCAGTTCACTTGTTACAAGCTGAATGGCGGAGACATCGGTGGTCGTATATTAGGAGTGTATGTGCATCTTCTGAGCGAATCGGACAGGTCTCTGCTCCATAGAACAAAACTGGGTGCGCAAAAGCATTGCATATCCTGTCGTCCTTGAGAAAGATAGATTTATGAGTGATGACGTCGTGGTCGACCCAAAATGTCCATCTGATAAGACAAAAAACTTTCTCCACAAGTTTTGCTAAGAAATAGTCTGGTTCATATTAAAAATACTCCGCAGTCTTATAACAATACTGGGTTTTAACGTTCAGGATACTTGTGGTCATTCAGACCAATTCATTACCATGAATAACACAACGCGATTTAAACAGGTCAACATTTCTGGGAGTATTCCGGTTCATCTGCGAGTAAATATTTACAATCAGTTGTCTTCTTACGCTGTTCCGGGACACAGCACGCGTACTGGTAATTCAACCTGCCACCTTCGTATTATTAGACACTTCTAGTTACTACTGGATCGCAGATCCATTGAAGATCCCATTCTGGTTAACACTGGTTACGGCATCTTAATTTCTGATTAGAATTGGTGAACACCGTTTATTCGAGGCTGTCGCTCGTCTAATGAAACGAATTAAATTTCTCGAAAATGTAATTTATAAAAGTTTTTTTACAGGACAGACTCACCACTTCTGAAGCTCTTGAGAAACTGGAAAATCAGTATGTCCACGGCTGTACATCCAGACGTCAGCCAGAAACTTTGTCCTGCACCAAGTGTAATAGCATCAGAAAACGGTTTATTGAAACATGTGGCAAAGCGGTAGCGAGCACGTTTTAACACTCCCTTTTATTGTACTAGGGATCACGCACCGTTTTGTTGTTGTTTGTAAATTTTAGACAGTTGGGCTTTTACAGTTATGTTTAGATGCGCATCGTTTGTCTTGTTATCATCGGCATCTCACACTGTTTTAATCTTGCCTTGCCTTCTAATCCAAGAGGTCCCGAAACAACCGGACCAGCTGCGAATCGCTGAACAACCAAAGGCTTTCATGTTGTTCCAAAAATCGTACAGTGATTTGTGTATGCACTTCATAACCTAAGCTAATCAACCGATTTACATCTTAAGCAATATCCGACAGTGTCAAGGATGGAAGTTAAGAGTCTTATTTACTAACGTGGTGGCATATTCACTCTTACAAGCTTTTATGTTCCAGCTGCTTTGGCGAAGATATGAAGATACAAGTTAGCATGATTGTAATTACAGGTATCGAAGTTCGGATCAAGTCTTGATGCCACACAAGATTAACTTCATCGTTTGTCGTCAGGGACTACAAACGCAGTTGTTAAGATTCTTTTGTCCAGTATCTGCAAGGTGTGCGTGTTCAGGCACAGGGTGTAGCCATAACATACCAGCTGGTGATAGAATTCTGAAATTGTTAAATTTTGAAAGCATGAAAGGTGATAAACTTAGCTTTTTAATGTTAAGCACAACAGTCAACTATAACTGGCTTGTTACCCTTGTGAACTCACATGTAGTTGCGCACAGAATCAGGGAAAACAACCACTAATCGGTCTTTCTTAGTCAGCCGATGTTCCTTTGCAGCCCGGAGTGCAGCCGCGAGCGCAGCCCCACAGCTTCCCCCTATTATTAAATAACCAGTAAACAAATATTTATCACAACTAGGGATGCAACAATCATTTTATCAAAAGCTAGAAAATGAAGCTGTGTATCTGATAGGATGTACATGACGGTGTTTACTTTTATCAGAAGCCATGGACTACGGCAATTGCCACAAAGTTAATAAACAAGAGCACTGCTCTAAATGTGGCGTCACAAGGTTGAAAAACGGGAGGCGGTCTTCGTTCAGTTTATTTGCACACAAAACATTAGATCATTATCGTCTTTAGTGATACAGAAACACAGATCAAATGGTTTCCATAGTTGGTCGGTCAATTGACACCACTCATCATAAGAAGAAATAACCCACTGGAGAAAAGAATAATGCCGGATTTTTTATAGTTTCGAGTGAATTTCTATCTGGAGGAACAAATGAACTGGTGATACTGTTTTCTGAAATTGAGACGAACGAAAAAGTTTTACCATTCAACAGGGTGATTCAGCAAGATATGTAACGCATTTCTCCGAATCGTGAATTTTGTATTCCAGTAAGAAGTAATTAGGCTGGCCTTCTATAACAATGATTCAAGTCCCCCTTGGAACTTATGAGATGTGGTCAAATGAGTTCAGAAATGCTCATCTTCAGGATGACAAGGAAAGGAACAGTAGGTTGACAGCATCCTTGTTGGGTGCAAAGTAAGGAAGGTTTACGTCAATAACAGAAGGATGGAAAGCACACGAATCTGGGGGTCTTATTTGGGAACTTTGCAGATCGAAGTAAACTGATACTTATTTCAAACTCTTCGTTTTTTATCACTGTCGTTGGTGTAGTTTTGCTTAGACTACAGGAATGTTCATTGTGTTCCATACTCCTTTGCACTGTTGCAAAAAAAGAACAATTTGGGTTAAAACTGGCCAGGTTGCTGCAAAAATGGTCATACACTTGCGTGCACCCATTCTTGCTTGTTTTCCCATTTATCTGCTCAATTACTTACTTGTTTATTCACTTTACCTAATACATACATTCACTTTGCACACTAGGACAGGCATACATAACTAATGCACTCTGGCAAAAACGTAATTTGAGCTTATTGTTCCTTTTGGAAAGGGGCGGGTTGAAAATCTTATCCAGCTGAAGAACGTGCAATCAAATATGATTAGTGCTCAACTCGCATTACCCAAATCCTCTACTACTTATCGGTAATATACTAGTCCACGTGGTGATGCACATGCTGGTTAGAAGCATGCGGTTCCTGTAGCTGGTTAGACTTCAGATGAGGTTCGGCTTTTCCACGAAGAGTATGGAATCCGTTAGGAGCTACGACTGTATTTAATCTATCTGGGCAGGCGTAACTCTCTTGACCCAGTTAGGAGAAAACGGAATTTTGAAGGTTTACTGAGATCAAATTGGTTCTCTACGCAATAAGTTAATAGCCAATGAAAATGTGCAATTTACAGCAAGGTGGAGTCTTTGCACAAAACATCATCCATTAGTAAGTTGCATCTTACACAGCAACAAGGCAAACAATTAAACTGAGTGGTATACAAATAAACAAGCCAGGGTCTATCTTGAACATACCCACATCCATAGGATACGGAAGCCTGTTCACTCAGGCTATTAGAGGTTCGAGTCCCTAAACCGTCACTTCGTCGGCACATTACTCATCAAACCTCATGGATTCTGTCCACAATTAATGAGTCGTTTGCTTCATAAGTGACAAATGCCGTACTACCTACTTATAACGAATTACCTTCCAAAGCAAAAATACGTTCTCAAGAACGTCAGCGGCTCATCTCACCATTAGCACAATGTATATCCTACAAAATGAGAAGTTGCAAAGTACACTATGTAATACTGGATCTCAAGGACTTCACCACGAAGCGCTTAGCATCGGAGCATGGTGATATCTAGCACCTTATTAAACCTCGTGAAAGCTTCAGTACTCGGGACATCTTGGAGCTTGGTTTAATCGTCCAAAACTCGAAGGTTAGATTTAACTTTAGGTAACCATTCAGCATAATGAACATCCATAGCCGACCATCAAACCGGTGACTCACTGAGCCCATCGTAGCTCTGATGGCTGAACATCAAATTCATATGTGTTACTGTCCTTAAACTGCCTGTCAGATTGTTGGGCGAAGACTCGAAGAAGAATGACCGGACGTTAAAAGAAAAGTGTCTCCTTGCAATGTAAACTTTGTGATCAAAGAGTCTGTTCGCAAGGAGGAGGACGTTCGAGTACTGTAGCCGTTTCCTGTTAAGCTTCAACAGAGTACATGTTTGTGGACAACTGTTGCTTTGCAAATGATGTGCCTTGGGTGACGCCTACTGAATACTGTTATTCCGATTGGGTAGAACATGTTCTGACGTCTTTGAAGAAGGGTACGTTAGGTGACCCTACCCATTGACGCTGTTTCTGGGACTCGCTAATTGATTAACCTGAGAATTTCGGCTGATTAAAAGCACCGAATTAAAACAGTGAAAATGACGAAATGTCGTCGAGTTTTTCCATTCAGATCTTTCAGAATGAAACAACATACCAGCAGGTTTTCCGGAGTAGCTGTTATCGTAACTGGCTGGTTGTTGCCAGCTCAACCCCTAGAGCCCTATGCAACTTCAATTATTGGGGTTGGGAAGAAACAGGCATCTGCGCCGTCTATAGCTCGACAGGGTAGTGGACAACTTAAACAGTGAAGGACCAATGACAGGTGCAACCAATTTTCCATTGCTTCAGGATGATCTTGTTTGAAGCGGTTGTGTTAGTCAGTGCGACATTCTTCATAATCATTCTCGTTGTATAGTACAGTTAAATCGGTCTGTTGAGATAGTCAGTAGCAATAGGGTCAAGAAGAACATGTAAGGGAACGTTATTCCGGATGTGGGTTGATGGATTGATATTCAGGATTTTGGACTGACCAAGGAGAGTCAGTAGATTCTACAAAAACCTCTCGTGTAAGATCACACTGTTATCACTTAGTGAACGTGCAGTAATAGAGACATTATATTCCTGATGCGCGCAAATGTGGATTGAATTACAACGCACTTATACATGAAGGTATGGATTAAGGTAAAGAATTTATGTGTACATATTATTACGTTCTGTCATTCAACCGGGCTGTCAGTCCGATTGAAACAGTTTATGCAGAACTAAGGAGGCACTCACCACAGAGCAATCCCTCTTCTCGAATAATCCTGCGTGCCATTAAAAAGGACTCGCGATCCCCAGTTTTGTACCATTGGTCGACGCCAGAAAGGTCAAGTACGGTCGGAACGAAGTCATACCCAATCCCCTCAACATCGTACGGCTTGGACTCAGCAACTCCTGGGTGAGCAAGTATCGATCCTTCCGGATCCACACCGAATACCTCGAGTGCAAGACGACGGGATAAAAATTAATCGCTTTTAA
This sequence comes from Paragonimus westermani, assembly GCA_008508345.1. Taxonomy (NCBI): domain Eukaryota; kingdom Metazoa; phylum Platyhelminthes; class Trematoda; order Plagiorchiida; family Troglotrematidae; genus Paragonimus; species Paragonimus westermani. The sequence continues at coordinate 80,778 of QNGE01003273.1, read as the reverse complement.
AAGGGCTGAATGAGATGAATATGTCCAGACTAATTAATAGACCTGAAACAGAGCGTGAGATTCAGGTTAATTCAGAAGATCGATCTTTGCTGAATGCTTTCTTTTTTTTGGTGTCTCGACCAATGAATGCTTCCTAGAACAAGGCACATTCCTTCACACATTTGTGTACGGCATACCGGAACGTACTGCACTTTGCTTACAGTGTGTTTTCGATTAGCTCTATTGCAGTCTTGGTAACGCGTGCATGTAGTTACACCAAAACTTAGAAAGATGATCATGAGACTATTTTTATGACAGTCTGTTGAATTTTGTTCCAACAAAAGTTCGACTATTTGTGTCAAATCAACCGCAAACATAAGCTATTTTGTAACGGTCATTAACACAAGTCGTTTTGTTTACTGAGGAACTTGACGATGAAGATTTATGACAGAGTGATAGTGGACCGAGTAAGGCAGTCAGCTTCAAACTAGGCACTTCGCGTTTTACCCAACTCTTGTGGAAACCCTTCAGATATGTGCCTAACCAGTTACGGAACACTGCAATAAGGAACACGACCTGATGTCCTGAGGGTAAAAGTAACAAGTGTATATATTTTAATTTTTGACTGTCGTTTAATCTGCTGGGTCACTAGCTACCAAGTGAACCCGGATATGAGAAACCAAATATTTTTGATTAACCTGAAAACATTTAAGTTAGAGGTCAGAATCCCCATGCCACAATTTTTCAAGAAGAATACAACTTTTGCAGAATACCGCAATTAACACAATATGTCATGAGAATTAAGAGAGCAAATGGCAAATATACAAACAGTGACAATATTAGAGCTAACTACTAGGGGTGTGTGAATCTGGGCTACATGTTCTTCAACTTCTTAGCTATAAAGTCAGTCCAACAGTTTAACAGCTTGCAGTGTGCCGCCATTTTATTCTGTCACATGTACACCCATCAGCTCTCTTTCAGGTCCTCGAACACACCGGCTGGCCGCGTCCGTGCACCGGGCTGAGGATGATGACCAACCAGAGCCAGAGTTCGGCGGCCAGTGAACGTGTGTAATTGACTCACTGAAATTTTACAGCAGTTGAAACACACGATGTTTTAACTCTATTACCGGTCTATTTTAACTGTGGCTTACGGAATCCGTTAAAAATGCATCAACGCAGTAATTTTTTTTACTCAAAATACAAATGAAGGTTTCCTGCGTTATCTTTTGAGCAATCCCATTTGTAGGCTTTTGTTATTTGGCGCTAAAGACGACCAGTCATTCGGTTCAAGCACGCCATTTTCAAAATCCTGGTAAAACTCCATAGCTCAGTCAACAGGGAGTATAGGGCGACCAAACACGGATGCTGTCGCCAGTTTAACCACCAATTAAACCGGGGAATTTGACGCATGAACCTAGCATAGCCGAGTTGTTGGCCAATAATATTATGACAAATTAATCATAATCACAGCGAATAGCACACTGTCTGAATACTTATTTTGGTGGCTAGTCTTTGGGTTTGTACAAGAGAAACAAAATTACCACTCGTTTGTACACGGAGGCCCACGGACAACTGCTTGGAATTGAACTACATTCCAGATCTAACACCGATTGCTTAGATAACGATCAAGTCAGTCCCCCCTTATAACTGAATGCTTTTGTCCATTGTGCTAACTTGTGCGTAGTGTGTATCAGTTTCCCTATTAAACCACCTCAGGTGGCAACATCTTTATGGATACAAGAATGTAGCAATATATGGATGTTGCCTACTATCCTCCGCCCAGACTGCTTGTGAAATACGGCTCAGCTAAATAAAATAAAAGGCTTTACCTATGCCAACTGAGGTCGTGCATCACATGCATTCGCAACAATCCGTTACTACTAAAGCGCTAAGACTAAAGCTCATAAAAATCCAAACCACTTAACTTTCAACTTTAGGCATCGTCCTAGTCCTATGAGTCCTGATGACAGTAGCCCGCTGGCTAAAGAATCAATAGAAACTATTCGATGAAAACATGTATGATTAGCTATACTGTGCCACTACACATTTTGCTACCACCGGGATTGTCAGTGTGTCTGTTTACTGCGATTTAGTGGCGTTCTGTTGGAACAAATAAATATTCTGAGGCATGTTTCATTAAAACACCAATCAACGATGCAGTCACCGATGATATTCAGATAAAGAGACAAACTAATTAGATGGGTGAAATCTTATTTCTTTTTTCGGTCATGTCATATGGCATTCGATTACCAGTATTTAAAACGAGCACATTTCCTCAGCTTCACTTTGTTTGACGTAGCATGAAACACGAAGCACAGACATGCATACTGCTCACCTTACAAGCTGGGGCTTTCATCTTGATTTTCCTAGACAAGCCAGTAGCCGTGCCGCCCGTGCCTGCACTCACCACCACTGCAGTCAACCTGAGCCGTCCGTCAGCTTCTGTACAGCTACGTAATATTTCTTCTGCCGTGTGATCGAAATGCTCAACAGGATTGTATATGTTGGTGTACTGATTTAGAACATGAGCAGTTTTGCCAATTTTATGTTTTAGAGCCTCAGCAACGCGCAAATGGGAGTCTATTTCATCAAAGTTGGCCGAGGTGCGCGTGCGAATTATTTCGGCTCCAAGGGCTCGAAGAACATATTCCTTGAGCAATCATTGCAGAATAAAAATATCGTAATAGAATAAAACACAAAAGCTATCTCGCAACTCATTAACTTGACAACAGGTAAAAAACGAAAACTTCTCTTAGAAAACCTGTGAAGCCATTTACTTAAACCATTAAGACAAACTTTCGGTCAAATCAACTTATCGTGTGTGGAAATACGTTTGACGAATTCGGAAATGTGATCCGCTTATCTGAAGTCGGAAACAACTGTAACTTGTATAAGAACCAAGACTGTATGATGAAACCTCTTCATACATTATTTTTATCTGTTAAAAGTAAATGCATAGAGTAACGGAAATTCGTTGTGCTCACTCTTGTGTGAAGTGACAAGGTAATTCTGGGCTCATGATTTTTTAAATAGAGGAGAAGGACGGTCGGTCGTTCACAGGTTCGATAGGATTGAAGAAGCTAAGCTTCAAATAAACTTTAGCTAGTTTCAATTTTTTATTGTTTGTTGATGTTTTTCCATGATGTGATGTGACGATCACATTCTCCATCGTTAACAGTCGAATGCACATGCATCGTCACAGAAAGTATGTACGTACCCACCAATCCCAACCTTTAGGCAACTCATCCATATACATTTGCATAATCACGGGCAGATATTATATGTCCACCCCATTTTATGTACAGCAATTCACATTGTTCCTCTCTCATGAATTCATTTCCGTTCTATCGTTAAGCCGTTGTTAGAAGTAGGTTGCTGACCGCCATTTTAATTACATTAAAGTGACTGAGATATTCCAGTTGTTAAACAGCTGGGCTGATTTCAACTGTAATTAGTGATAAGTGGACTATGCTGATATCCCCAGGTCGTAGCTACAGACAATTTCTATTTCAGGCACACACTGTAAGGCATCGGACCAGTGCGGCCGTAGTACGTGTTAGACCTATATAGAAGGGCAACGTTGAAGCCAAATACGCGTTTGTGTAATTGGAGGCATTTACAACCCATTCACATAACTCGCACAGTAGTGCTTCTCCACTTAATACAGTAGAGGTTTTTGAGTTATCTTATCTCTACGGGATTGGCTCATATATATGTATATATATGCAGAAAGATCGGGAGTGACTAATTCACCTCCTGCTACTAACAGAAGTTCCAGACCACAACAGTAAATAGTAATTGACGAAATGTACTCTGGAAGCTTCCATTGTGGTATGACATACTTGTAGCCAACAATGAAACTCAAGCTGTGCTCGCAACAACGCTCAAGAAATACGTAAAATATCTTCGTGAATTGAGGGCTCACATATAACAAAATTCCGTGTGCACAAATATGTTGGAGATATGTTTCATACCTTTTCTAAACTCATTTTTTCCGGCATAACGATGATGCACCGATAACCTTTTACAGCTGCCACTAAAGCAAGTCCGATACCTACGTGGTTACTGATCAGAAGTTAAGACTATTTTTCTTACCTGTATTTCCTGACGTAGGTTCTATCAAGGTATCTCCTGGTTTAAGAACTCCTTGTCTTTCAGATTCTTCAACCATTCGCTTTGCTATTCGATCTTTAACACTTCCCCCGGGGTTGAAAAACTCGCACTTTGCCACTTAAAGTACAAAAATGTGGAAGGTGGGTTGCTTACACACTTCACATTCGACTCCTTCGGACTGTGGAATTCGGTTTAGACGAACCAGCGGACTGTGGCCAATTAAATCAAGACACGTGGAAGCAATGAGAGGACGACCCTCGTCACTGCGAAATCGATGTGTTAGGTAACTCAACTATACTTACAGCGACTGATGAAAGTGTGGACTCCGGTTTAACGGTATGTCGGGCTGATAAGTGCATTTGCTGGGCTCATCAGGTCTTGCCCAATCCGGGTCTGCCATTTGCTGAAACAAAACAAGAATTTCAATTCAATCCATAAGCGTTAGGATTCAGAATAACGGGTCGGGAGGACAACCAAGCCTTTGCAAACACATGGACTCATTCCGGATTAACAGAGGGATCTATCTTCACAGGGGTGGAGTATCAATGGGTTCATTCACCCATTCTGGCTTAAAGGCAGATTTCAAAAAATTGAGTACGCTCACTCTAGATTGCATGGTTTACACACTTTGGTTGGATCACTAATTTGCGCAAACAGTAAGAGTTGGAAATTAAATTGGTCTTATCTATCGTCTGAATCTTTCTACAACCATAGTAGAAGCATTCTGTAATCTGAGAACAATGAATCGATAGTGGTAGTTGTAAAAAGATAGTAAGAAACTTGACAAGAAATTCATGTAAGGAGACCTGCAACAGAGAGTTGATGGTTCCGTAAATCTAGCGCGATCTGAATCCTGCCACGATAGTTGATTAGAAGGACGCTGATGACCAGTTCTGCTAATATATTTCCTGCAAGTATTGATGTGAAGGAGTAACCAGAAGGCATTGTTCATAGTACAACGATGGAGGTGAAACGTAAGCTCAAACCAACCATCGTAAATGAAAAGCATGCTTTCATTCATCTCATATGCTTTCAGGGGTGACCTCTAAAAGGTTCACAAGAAGATGAGAAACAAAATAATTTACGGCCTAATCGTGTAAGTTTCTGTTCTACACAATCATCAAAGTACCAGTAGGACCCGCGTGAGTTAGAACAAACTGTGTGCCCTCAGTTACACGCTTGTGTCGGACGGGTGTCCGAAAATTCCAATGGCAAGAGCAACCTAACACATGTGTGCACGCTCAACCACGTTTGCTTGTAACCAACGCTGAGGTTGCTAGATTGTCTCAATCGGTGATACGGCAGCTGTCTCGTTAACGCCAATCAATGACTCCACGACCAGGATTTCTCTCCAGGTTGAAACCATAGGAATTATGAACTTGAGCAGTATTTTGACAGCTGGTTAGTCAAAGGGGATGCCGGTTTCACATGCACTGAACATCACTTGCAGTGGATAAGTAGTGCATATGCATTCCACTGTCGGGATCAGAACTCCGACCATACTTTCATGGGCCAACCGTGTTCAACGGGAAGCTACCCGAACTACTGACGACTCATTAGTAATCTAAAGTGTCGCTTAGCCGATTTAATCAGGTGGGAGGTCTCGACCTGCCTCCAAAGCCCTAATCACTGGGTTGTTGATGACGGTTAACAGGGAAATTACTGTATCCCCGATCGAGACGCATCTGCGTGTTTTCTGATCTAATCCTGATGAATCCACTAAAGCCATCGTTTACTAGTTGTTGAAGTTACATGGTTTTTATTGGCTCTCTCCTACGACAGAAGTTGCATCTCTGCGGCTTCATTTGTTTCGATTCTCCTTTTGTTGCCGTCGTGTTTGCTTATCGTCTCTGTTGGTAGCTTTCCGTGCGGTTTCGGTTCACTTTTGGAACTTCCCGAAGATACAAAAGAAGCGGGGTTTACACATTACTTATTGTATCAGCAGTACCGTTGTCTCCTACGGCCAGTAATCATTTTCTTTTTGTGACCGTGGAAATCACATCTGTTACTCGACGTTACTTGAACGTTACACCATGGTAACGAAAGTAACCCGGACTACATACTCCATTAAGTGAGAAAGCATCTACCACACTGTATATTGTTCGCTGAAGCCACTGAGTGATGAGAAAATTGGTTAATCGTTCTGCTCGATAAGATCAGGAGGTGGTACCTGCTAATTTGGGAATGGCACGGACATCAACACAGCCCGCTGGGAATGCTCTCATAAGTGATGGTGTATTGCATGCATAGTCGTGCTTGCATCTCGAGTATTGCCTCCTTTTCAATCTACATATTTTCATCTAGCTGCTGTTATTTATCCATATATCACCACCAACCTCAACGGCAACTAGTACCATTATACGTGGATACTGTTTTCAGTTCAAGGTAAATGCACGCCACGAAACGTTTTACATGGCCATGGCCCTACACAGCATAAAACAGTTTAAAATGAAGAAAACCTTTTATTATCCTTGAGCTATGGTGAAGTCCCTACGCGAACTGTGGTGGTAACGATGTTGTGCCCCATCCACGAGCGCTCTTAACCTTTGATGTTGTGGATCATAGGATTCTCGCACAGGAAAAGGCGTTTGTTTAACGAGGACAAACATCAATACCAGCCAGTTCATTGGTTTACGTTTAGTTACTGATTAGCCGTCTGACAGCTTTTCCTAGACGACCCAGAGTTCTACAGTAAGGTTGTACCGGGCAGGTAGTTAGGTAGCATTCAAATTAAGCGTCCGAAAAAAATGAACTGAGTGTACTAAATTGTTTTATATAAGAAGACTTTCATACCGCCACCCTCTAACACCCCGTCTTTTTACAGGCTTGTTGCCCGAATGGAGGTTCCATCAGACATATTGAGCAGCAATAAACAATAATAGAAAAATCGCTTAGTGTTCCCTGTTCGATTATTCCAGGTTTATTTCGTTCCGTTGTCACAACTGCGTTAGGATAAAAAAGTTTCTGTGGCCTTCAAAATGCAGTCTTTGGTCGTTTCACTCACTGCCACATCATCAATCATACAACTAATATGACGGGGAAGAATATTCACCCACTCCTAGGTGGTACAACAATAAAGAAGGTCAGGTGTGGACCTCTGCTAATCTTGAGCAATCTGGGAGTCAAAGTATGTGTTATACATAAGGAACGGATCTCGCAAAACCCGTCTGAAATTTTTCAGCTATTCATAGGTCATCATGTTATAGGGCATTTTCTCAGCATAGTGCAAATCAGTTCAGTACGGTGGCCGGAAGAAAAAATACGATATAAACCTCTCATTCATCTTCATCATTCATGAAAGTGTGACTGACGTGGTAAAGTTCATCCACATGAGTGACAGTCACAGATGAGCCCACAACTAAATAATTTTGAGCATGTGCAGCTCATCAGAAAAGACAAGTCACTGAGCCTTCGGGAAACTAGAAAATTTGTGAAATGTGAACTTACTTAAAAAGAGTAAATGTTACTGGAATACTTACCGTGTGACTTGGTCCAAAGCGTCGTGCACCATAAGGTTCCACCGTTCACGCGCGTTGAATTTAGCATGCTAGGGAGTTCACTACTGTGACTCAGACATTTTACGTATGCATTGTGCCCTCGGTTTCATGCTTCCTTTCTGGTTTACCAAATTACCTGCTTCAGAAAACGCACGAATACCGACAGACGCAATGACGGAGAGGAAATTAGGGGTTTCTGTTTGATAGACGGAAACCTAGTGTTTTGTGAAGACGAGACTGGCTGTGCAGCAGTACTAGCGAATTTTAGCGATAGAATGTTTGTTGCCTGTAAAGTGGATCCAGTAGGTGCGATTAGTTACTAAAAGACACGATCATAACCATTTCTGAACCGCAGTAAGCCCACCGGGTTTGTTAGACACATGTTGGGCTTTTTGTGGTTCTGATCGCAAGCAATTTAAAGCAGTCTGTGAGCCATTGACAAAGTGTCATCGACGGAATTAGTAAACGTCCAGTTAGGCCAGTGAAATACAAGCGGAGACAGCCTTCCTGACAAGTATCATGTTCGATGGAGACACTAGCAGTCTGAGTTCACGATTGGTTCTGAGAGGGCAGTACAATTTAATGCGATTGTTGTTAAGCCGAAAACCGTTACTGGTCGAGAAAGTAAACGTCGGGGTGCGGTATCAACTTCTATCTGGCCTTCTGTGGTCCGATTGCGGAGAATCGATTTGGGCATTCAAGTGATAACGAACATAATACTGTTCAATGGGTTAATCTGCAAGACTTCATACATGGGTTAATCCAATTCTTCTTTGACGAATTTGGAATGCAGCTAGTTGAACCACTGACTGCCAAGATCTACCAGTTTGCTCGGTAATAACCTTGAATGAACGTTCCTAACGGACGACAGAATCATTTCGTTACCTGGCAAGTCCAAGAGCTCATACTGAGTAGCGGCTTCGAAGGTAAACTAAAGCCCTTCCGAATGCAATGTAATTCACGAGGTGACGAAGTTGTTCATGGTTGCCAGTCATTCGAAAAGGCTCGAGCATCCTTATAAAGACGGGCTGTCTAAGGGTCCTTAAACTGTCGTTGAGACAAGTTAAGGTTTCTTGTATAAAGGCTTCACGCGGCGAAGAGTCAGAATAAAAGTTATGGGAGGTTGGGTTGCTAACCGTGAACCAATTACGCCTTCGATGTATTACTGCTCATCGCCTTTGAATGTCGAATCACTAAGCAATCTAAGAGGAACTAATTCCTTATTCTGGGGGACTCGCAGGTTTGGTTCTCTATCAGCCGGAATGCAGTCACACCTGGTTGCCTGAGTGACTGCTACTAAATGCTTGTTGCTTGCATAGATTAACACATATAACGCTGAATCTAGGTCAGTAGCTTAGTGAAGCTCATCATTAGTAAGGAAGCTACGTGACTCGGATGTGTGCATTCCTTTCGGAGGTAATTTGAGTGGATTCGGTTGGAAAACACTCAACACAATGGAAGTCTGATAAGTAGTAAGAGAATTTGGTTGAAAAATGTTTGACATCAGTTATGAGTGAATTCAGTCCTATGGATCTGATTCGGTCCCTTTCGAAAAGGAGCGCTACATTCGTGTCTGTCAGTTGCACATATCCACGTTTTGGTCGGGGTCAAAACTCGGTAAACTTTCATGTGGTAGCCTCGTTGACCACGGCGCCATTGCCTTCAAGTGAACAAGCATGAGAGAACACCCAGTCAATAAAAAAGCTTGAGGCATCTCTTGAAGTTAGCACGATTGATAAGAATTGGATCGAAAAGTATATGAAGAACATTATCTAAAAATTTCTCCCATGAAATATAACACCATACATAATTAGTATATCGCTCGACGTGAGTACTAGGAGAACCGCACGGGTAGTTTGAAGAAACGTAATTAGATATAAATCACCCTTCTGCAGTTCGAATGTGCATGAATCGGCCTACAGTCTCATAATTCGAGCAGAAATTTATTGACTGCTTACGTATAATTTAAAAATGTACTTTTAGGATCTGAAAAATGAAAACGAACTGAAAATTAGATCGCCTAACTTCTAAGATAACGATAGCCAGTTTGTTCGTGCTCGTGAAACGTCTATGCGAGTTAAATGACCAGAACTGGGCTATAAATGAATCAACGGTTGTTCAGGTGAAATCTGAAAGTAAATGGACCATTAAAACAAGAAACTATAAGAAAGGTTTCGATAGACAAGAATCATAGACTGTGATGGGTAATATCGCCAAATATTACACACTATACTTAATGAAATATATATAGCGGAGGCACGTACCGTGTATGAGATTTCTAGCAGCAGTTAAGCGGATCCCAGTCACTTTCGGGATACACATTCACCTCGCACGTATATATGTAAATGCAATGCATAAAGTATCCAATAGTGAAAGACTTTCCTCTGATTGGTTGAATCATTGGAACATCGCGGACCGTGTAATGTTTATTGCTTAGCTTTGATACTTATTTGGTGCCGACCGCAGATTTCAGCATATCTCTGCCATCCTTTTTGATCAGAACATAAGAATTTCGCAAAAAACAGATAAACAATGGGCGTAAATCACAAGATGTTTTTGGACTAACATTTCGTACAATCGGAACACACAGTTAGAGTAATGGATGTGGTTTCCAACTTATTCAAAAAATCGAGAACACGTTACAAAATGTTGACATTTTTTAAAATCCTCTTAGCCGCATAGTTGAAAAGTTTAGCGACATGTACAGGTGCTTTGAAGGAAAATTTAAACACAGCGACAGGCAAGTAAGTTCATTAGAACTATGGTAACTTGAAGGGCGCTATTTAAAAAATAACTGAAGCAATAAAATTGAAGACGTTTTGACCAATACCAGTGCTTCTTGTTAACTATTTTCATGTCGAGAAACAGCGAATGCAAACGCAACGCATTTATTGACCAGAGGTCAGTCGTCTTTACTAATCGCGACTACCGCTCACAGTCTACAAGTTCTGAGTCGTGCCGTGTTGGGCTGATGTTTCCCGTTTACGCTCAGTTACAGGGTTAGACTTCTTCTGTTGCTGGGCTACCATCGAGTATCACTTACGATCCAGGCATACTTAACCACTGAATACGTTTGAGAACATTTATTTTGCGTTCAAACCAATCACGAGTATACAACTGATTAAAGTGTGTGACGTGGATTTATACTGAAATGTGTATTTCGTAGCTGGCTTGCACAGTACTCCAAGATGGTACAAGTCCTACTTCATAGCCAGCACTCCGAGTAGCAGTAAAGTAACGTTAAAAAGAACGTTGCAAGTCTAACGTTTTAAAACTACTTAGCTTGATATACTTATGGGTGAATTATATTGAGAACAAAATAACCGCACCTCGTAAAGGTAAGGATAAGAGGAAAATATTTTTGTAAAGGTGAACGTTGAAGTACGATGTTACAACAAACACATGCGTTGCAATTTTGTGAGGAAAAGACAATCAAAATAACCTAATCAGGTCATCGGTGACGGCTGACGAAATCGTTCATCAACCAAACACTAGCGTGCAAAGTTTTCCACTTGAACCAACCAGGATGAGGCGTGAAGGTGGGAGTGAGTACCGTGCTAACCCGATGAACCACTCAGAGTGCAACGACTATGGAACTGACCATACTGAGCCATCGAACCACGGAGTAGCCTTAACCACTGAACACTGGTTCAACGTGTAGTTAGCTATATTTGGCGACTAACTCATGATATATATTTTCATGCATTTCATTCATTTGCCGAGTTGGTAATCGGCATTACATGTTTTCTGCGCAGTCGTATTCTTCCTGACCCCCCGCTGGTAGACTGGGTGAAGCCGTACAGCAAGGGTCCGAGTATAACATCCAAGCCAGGATAGAACGTTTTAACAAGAAATAGGCGCGTTACATCAAATTTTAATCGCGTCCGCCAGTCTTTTAATCCGATGGATCTCGGTAAAACAGTTTAAACGACTCAAAGAGCGTCTCAATTTTCAGGTCAACAACTACACATTATGATATTTTGCAACTGGTATTTGGGAGTTCGCCGAAAGTATTGAAGTTGGTACATGTTTCGAACTGTTGCTTCTCCAATTATTGCAGTTCTCTGTCTGTTTGATCTGCGTTCCCATCAATTGGCATAACTGTGCACAATGTTTATTGTATGACGAACTGCGCCAATTTGGGTACACTCAAGTTTGACAAATAGTACCAGCTACTTTGATACTCAACGCTGCTTGCGTGTAAAAAGAGTTGACACAATAATGACTGGATTAATACCCTGTCCCTGGATAACCATCAAACGTCTGCACCTCGACTGCGTTGACGGGAGACGTGATGGCTAAGAGCTTGTTCCATATGACAGATGTTCAGCCGCCACCGAACAGGTAGGGATGTGCGTCAGTCATAGGAATGTAACGAAGTATTATAGGTAAGAAAACACTTTTCAACCTCATGGACAGATCATTTTCCGTCGCAGAGGTAGTTATGATAGTTTCTGATCATGCTGTCTCAGTTGACTACACATAAGTAAATTTGGCAGTCTGACTCAGTTACACACGCTGATCACAACACTGCGAAGCATACAAGAGTCTGCAGGGCACATCTAATTAACATGTGTTAACCACTACAACAAAGCCCACTCTCGCTTGAGTGGGTGAAGTTACCTCTCCTAGTATCCAATCTCGGAGCATGGGATGCATCCTCACAATTCTGATCTCTGCGAAATCTCTTCAGCAGAAAAGTATGTCCAGGTAAGTTTATACAGACGAAAAATGTTTGGTGAAGTTGGACGTCGTATGCGTTCCAGTATCTGTGTGAATGATGTTCGCTCAACAACTGCATGATCTGTTCGGGATTGCAGAAGGTTCTTTTGCCTTCAAGTAATCGTTTGAATATAAGCCACTGAAGTAACTAAACACGAATGCAGTGAACTGAATCAAACAACGATAATTAAAAGAATTAACACGTTCTTCATCATAGTTTGGTTATTCTAACACAAGCTAGGTAGGCTTGTGACGTAGAGTGTACAAGTGAATACGATCATAATACATTTTTATACAAATCAAAATCGCAATAAAAGTGAAGTGAACGGTAGTTGATACAAATATCTAACAAATGATGTGCAATCCAACAAGGGGGCCTCACTAACAAGGTTTAAGGTGGTTTGCGCTATTATTATTATTATTATTATTATTATTATTATTATTATTATTACATACTTCATTTACGAAGGCAGTCGTGGGAGTGAGTGATGGTTGAATCGGATAAAATCATAGTTTAAAATAAAGCTGCAGTACCCATTTTAATCTGATGAGCACACAGCATTTGCGCCGTTTTCATTCGATTTTTCGATTTTGCAAATATCGACGTTATCTGAAAAAGTACATCGTTTAGTCATAAATTCAAATAAACTGCATCAATACATGCGTACCACAACCTAAGGAAAAGTCTCAACGAACTACTTGGCAGGCCACATGATCGGTTCAGTAGATGCAGCTGACGTTATGTAATGCGATTGTCAAAAAGCTAATTGCCCATATATATATATATACATAATACTGAGGGTGTGCGGTTGCGGTCCCACATTTATATACATATATATATATACATATATATATATATACATATATATATACATATATACATATATATATATACATGTATCTGTGAGAGCGTGATCTCACACAACTAGTATATTATGAGGAAGCAACCGGAAGCTAACCGCCGCTCACCTTTACGTCCTCAAAAGTTTCGTATCTCAGGTAGGGACGCGTACCTCCTAGTTAACCAAAATTCAAACTTCATACACATTAGTAACTTCAAGTGTCTCTGTCTACTTGGACTGCAATTTAGTTAAGCGTGCTACAGTTCCGTCCTGAAGCAGCTTCAATCCCTATATAAGTCTGTATTGGAACGCTTCCTGTGTATCTATCACGGTAACTGAATCGTGTAATATATGGCATACCTTTAACAATTGATCTACTGCAGTAGGTCAAAAGTCCACAGGTTTCATTTCCCGTCATCAACTAATAGATATTAAAGGATGAACGTTTTACTGATTACAGCAGTTTTAAGTCCGTTTTTAGTATGTATAACCATTTCCTCCTTGCATCCTCTATGTTAACTAAGACACAATATTCTTAAAAGTCACTCTCGCCCTTGTATTTCTTCGCATTAATGTGATTTTTGACAAAATCCAGTAAACATTCTTGAGACATTACTGTCCACACCGACTGTGGTTTGCTTCAGTGGGTGTCGGCTATTGTTGAGAAAAATGCCTTTTCCTAAGAATTCGCTATTTTTCCCAAGGAAAATAGAAGCTTCTATTTTGAGAACTCGAATGTCCGCCACTATTCCAGAAAATTCGAGTTACGCGCCTGCTTCTGATTAGTCCGTTGAGTGTCCTAGGACCAAGGCCGGCGGAAACCTATAAGTGTAGCCACTGTTAGCCCCTGATTTGCCTTCGGGCTAAGCAGCAAACAAAGCTCGTTCAAAGGCCGTCTTTTCCCTTTCTTGTTGGAGGTTCTAATTTGCCAGAATCGGGTTCGAGTACTTGCGTTCTGATTATACGTGTCGTTTGCGATATTGTTGTGTTTCGTTTGTGATTGAGGCACTGCTCCCGGTATTTGTGTTCGTTCTCGCCTTCCTCTCTCAGGGAGTCGTAACAGCTACATTGGTTAATTCATATATATGTTCCCTCTAAGTTTGTTCTGGCATTTCCGCGTTACATCTCCTACATTAACTGTGGCACGCCGCCTATGAAACACTACGAAATCTTGTACTTTTCTCGTCAGGACCAATTTTACAACTTCCTTTTGGATTTACTGTGACCAGTCAATGTGAACCAAGCGATGAACTCTTCAGTGTTTAAGTAAGGTGCACTGAGACATTACGGTGCGCTTAAGAGGGCTTACGCTGTGTGCTTGAGTGGTCGCACGATGAAAGGTTGTGGAAAGCCGTTCGTGCTGATAAAATTTGCACACCAGCAGGTAATAATAGTGACTACCGTTGCCTTAAAAAGTTTTGTACTTGCAACCCTGCTGTTCAAAGAAAACCAACAGAAAAACTTTCATTGATCTATCAGCTACAGCGCTTGAGGTTCTTTTTGACGTATTTTGTTGATATACATCAAGTTTGTTGTTTTACGCTCCCCATAGTAAAGTGGATATATTGGCTGAAACCCCCATAAGGCTTTCTGTATTTGGCTTTATTGTAATGAACTGCCGGCGCGTGTACAATAAAACAGTTGGATGCTTCATCCAAATTTTCACAAATGGAACACTTCAGCACTGACGGTAAGTGCGATTTTGGAGGTTCAAGATCAGTTGTGGGACATATCCAGTGACGCAGCAGATTCGCCATCCCGTTTCTTTTAATTGGGCACCTTAAATACTCAACTGATCTAGGGTTTGGAAAAGATTATCAAACAGAGAGGTGTGGGGCTGGCAGAGCAACCAAGTCAACACAATGCCTGTTCGCAATTAAGGAAAAACAAATCCATGAAAGAGGCGTGTTCGTTATCATTGTTTCAGAGATGAAAAACGAAAAATAAGGCTAAATTTGGGTGGAAGTTACGTGACTCATAAATTACTGGGAACCCGAAAATCGTCCTTGTATGAAATAATCCGACAAATCCGACAAATGTAGTACGAATGAAGTTGAATAGTTTGGGCGTCGTGTTTAACATGTTATTGATATACAGATTGGGAATAACACAACGTTTCGAGCAATTTGTAGTACTCTACGTTTCAACCATCTCCTGAGGAAGGCCACCCGAGGTGGTTGAAACGTAGAGTATTACAACTTGCTCGAAACGTCGTGGCTACTTGTTTGTCGTTAGTCTCACCTCCGATGCCGAACTTGCAGTGTCTCTCCATTGTCAAAACAAAGGCGTTGATGTGTCCCATCTCCATTGCTTGCGGACAACTGGGATGCGCGAAAAGTGAGCATCTACGCAGGCGAGGCTTTAAAAGCAAAGTAAGAGGCTATCAGTCGGCCATAGTACAGTAGAGCGTGTCTTTCTACATTTTCCGAAGCCCGGGTTACTATATGAATATCGTTATGTCCCATAGTCAACGGTGAGCGAAAAGTCATGTCCAAACAAACAGTGGAACAAGTTTAACATAAACTTTGAAAGTAGAGTGAATGATTGTCGCTGACACTTACAAAACAATTCGGTCTTGAAAAATACATCATCAGATTTTTTCAGCAACGTCAGATCTGGTTTTAACGCTCTGGTATGGCTCAAAAATTGGAACAGCATTATCTCTTTTGTATGGAACCTCTTAAATTATTCGGTGCAGCTGGTGCTTCGTACAACTTATGGGCTCAAACTAGATAGCTGACTGGTAAAAACAGGAAGTGCAGTGAATATCGCTACCAGTAAGTAACTAACTACAATAATACGTGGTTATTTTCATTCACTTGATCTACGATGTAAAATGTATTTCATTGACATCTGGGCGTAATCCTCACATTCAGATAGCAAACGAATGTGTGATATTTAACACAAACCAGGCAAACCCCTTACTAATCATCACTGACCAACGTAATTTGTAAGTGAGCACTTTACTTGCCCAGGTTCTCTAAGCCTCCATCGTTTCCACGGATAGGGCAGTATTTCCCTACATCCTACTTGAACAGTACGAATGAGGTATTTCACAAATGTGTTCACACACTGTCCACATTTAACTCACTGAGCTGAAAAATATCGGGTGTGCAATAAAAATGGATGTTTGTTCAGTGGGTCCTTAAGTCAGGGTGAAGATGTTTGGTTAGTAGTCTGATAGTTCGATGAGTTCGACTGTTTCCACTCACACTTATCACATCTTGTAGACTGCTATATTATCGCGCTTGTAAGTTACCAATGCTCTCATGGTACCTCTTTTGACAACATGCACTTTCATGCACAACGGCGGGATATAAACAGTCACGTATCTGCATGCTGCTGCCCGTGTTGATAAACACAAACATTTTCATACGAAAGGTGAAATGAGTACGCGCTGGATGAACCCAATAAACGTTCGTAACGTAAACAATGTCAATTTATAGAAAGTTGTATGTGTGATGAATCTTGCGAGTTAATAAGCCGGGCTGATTTTATGAATAGGCCAACTTATGTTTAGTGAGCCGTACATTGGCTTTGAGAAGTTCTGCCTAATTGGTATACGTTTAATTCGAAGTAATGCAATGGGTGAGGCAAATATAAGAGAGGTTCGCCGACTTTCCGACACATGCGAAACACATCATGGCGTGATCAAAATGTCTTGAACGTTATTTCACACTAGTCCAACAGTTTATATAAGTGCTCGTTTACATGCAATTTGAAATACATGGGATGGACAAACCAGTAGCCATGGTCTACCTACACAAAGTTAATGCTTTGATCCTCCTGTTCTCCGAGCAATGTATGCGCCATTTTTAATTGAAATTTTCCGTTCAGGTGATCGTGCTTTCAATCTTCGTCAGAAAAATGGCAACAATGTAGATGTCAAAATAGAGTCGATGCTACCCGTTAAGATTGCAGGTGGCTTATATATGAGACTTTTGTGGACATTTTTGATACTAACAAAATCTGACGCACTTGTATTACGCACAGACGCCCACCGTTCTGCAGTTACTGAGGGTCAGATAGATGTGTGGGGAAAATCAACGTCTCATGAGCTGATTGCTGTTAACCTTCTGGTCACGGCTAGCAAGAATGGTTAGAATGACAAATGTGTTGGGTCTGTTGTAAACAAAGGCTCAGATATTGAAGCTTTTTTCTCTTGGCTATTTTGGGGCACGAAATTTTTTAGGTGTCTTGTGTGGCTGGGCTTTTTATTTTCACTCGGGTGAGGTATATTTTTTTAGACTCCTAAGTAATGCTTCTATGTGAGTCGGGATCTACTGTCTATCGACGAAAGCACTAAATATGAAGCATCTAGCCGACCACTGGTCAACAGCCAAATGAGTGTGCTTATCTTTCCCCATTATTCTTAGCATAACTGTGAACTGTTTGACAAATCATCTTACGTTTGGTTGCTAGTCCGATTGCTCAAGCAGAATAGGCTAACTGGATTAACGTAAGATGCACGTATTGGCTAGCAGTTATCAGGTGATCTCAGTCATTGCTACGACTAAGGTGTCCAAAGGCAACGCGGAAGGGTGTCGTAATAAACACACCCAATGTCACCAACTTTGAGATCCTGAAGCACTCTAAGAAAAGCATTGATTGAATAACCATTACCACCATTTCGCACAAGTTTATTGCCACTTGCCTCAAGGGCACCGATAAGCAAAATTTTTCAGAAGTTTCTCTTGCGATTACAAATGCAGGCAACCCGCTATAACTTCGGTGATAATCTGGAGGGACATCTGATGGATCGTCTGAGTGCCTGGATCTGCGATGCTGACTAACACGGTGGGGGTTTCTTGAGCCTGAAACAGCTGTGAACAAGATCGAACTGCAAAATCTAGAAAATACACAGGTGTCGTGGGGGATTAAGTACCCATCCTGGTCAGAAAACGGAAAGCGGGTAATAAACTTGCAGTTGTTTCTATATGCGATCACCTTCTGGCTCTGGCAAATCATTCGTAAGTTAATGGTGGTCACTGTGAAAGTATAAGGAAGAGTCCCGCATGTTACCTGGACCTAGATAGAGCGACAATCGCTAGCTAACAAATTATTTTCGTTGATTCACTGCAACTGACATTCAAGAATCAACAGACAATCCACGAATTTTTCAAATTCGACTCATATCAAAATAATAATTCGTTGTAGACATAAAAAGTAACGAATCTCTTATTTATTAACTACTGCCGGATTGCATGTCACCTGATGCGTCTTTAAAGAGAACGTTCATAGAGATACACCAATAGATACACTGGTCCTCGCTTGGCTCTTATGGGAAAAGATGGTTGTTGGCAACGGCAAAACGAGTATTTCATCTCCATCAATAGTGGCAAGAGGATCCAGTTGTGCCGTGGATTAGAGATCCAGGACTGCCAAAACGGTCGCTTCGATGAGTGCCGTTCACCCATAGAAGTAACTTGGAACGCTTATGACTCAGACTGCCACATTAATTGTCGACGGTTCAGACAGTGCAAGAGGTAAGGACATGGAACAACTGACTTTGCGAATGAATGGACAGTCATTCTACATGAAGCCTCGAATGAAACCCGATGAAGCAGGTAGGTGTCTGTGTCAGTGAAAATGAACGAAAACGTACTGGGAGCAATGGAAACTGTAGTATATTTCATCAAACATAGAATGTTGTCTGAATTAGGTGCGCTTACCGCGCACGGGCGTGTGGGGGCACATAACGGCAGCCGCATGACCCACCAATCAACAGAATAACAATGCAGCTCGCATAGCAGGTCAGACGGTGTGTGAAAAGTTCTACCGTCGAAGTTGTGTAGATGGACCAGGAGATCTGAGGAACCGTGCTTAAAAGAGTGCATAAAATCGGTTGCCTCAGACCACGTAGGTGGCATGGCATGCGAAAGTTGCGTTAGCCAACCTACCCTACAGAGCGGTTAAATTTTTAAGCAGGCAGCTAGAGTTTCAACGCAAGCATCCTGATTGCAATTCGATTACCAGGACCGTTGTGTAAAGTAAAGGAACCTGCTTTTGTGGTAACCCTTGAAGGATACGAACACAGTTTGATAGGAGCAGTCAGGTGTGTCATAAAGGAAAGTTTTACAGTATTAGCAAAATGGCGCTGCATTTGCAAATTTTCTTTGATCAAGATTTAGCGGAAGTTCATATCCGCCTTCAGTTACGTCAGACTGCAATCAGTTAGCACCAGAGTGTTCATTTCTTCTACTGCAAGTGTTCAACTCACACTATTTGTCAGCTAGTGTATATCTCTCTTTTAAGTTCTGATTAAATGTTTGACACCCAGCAGAACAGGTTACTATCCAACTGGACCACAATTCTTCAAGTAAAGCACATTGTAGTAATTGAACTCTTGAGACTAGTGGCACGTAATGAATTGGCTCGGGCCTAATGTTAACCTCGACGGAGTGGAAATAAGACATCTGGAGCTGTGGACAAAGTTAAAACGTTCTTGCATTTCGGGTTACAAGCACTTCTTTATGTAGCAATGCGTAAGGCGGTTTGTAAGGGGATGTGGGATAAATAGATGCCAACTACCCTACGTTCTTTTGATGCTTGAGTCTCTGAAGACTACCCTGTTTGACAGCTGTCGAACTAACCATAGCAAGGAAAGCAGAATACTTTTGATTGGTCGTATTCTCGTAATTACATTTGACAGAGGCATGGCCACAACGTGCTGTGGCTTACGAACTGATAGGCGGCAACCTGCGATCACTGCACACACGCTGTGCTAAAGCTTTCATTGAGAGTAGTCACGGATAGCACTAATTATTCATCAACATTTTTAATGAACTGTTTTGGGTAGAAACCATGCTACGTTAGAGTGCCATCAGTTGTCTACTGTGGTTTCGAGCCGCAAACTCAAGACACTGTTCCACCGATACTTTGAAACCTTCATGATTTTGTTGATGTAGATGATGACCATTTTTGTCACGTCATGTGGTCTTGTGAAATACATATAATAAGGAACGGTGTTTTAACCAGGTGAGTCGTCTACCAACCCTCTTCAATACTGATGGTTCTCTCCACGTTTTATATTTTCAGCGTTTAAGGTATGTGATATTCAGCATTCAACTGTGATTTACAATAGGTTGAGCTGTTTCCAAACGAATGTGCTGTTTCGCCGACGGCTTGTAATTTCCTTGGTCCCTCGATGTGATCTGAGCTCACAGCCAACAAAAAAGTAAGATAACGAGTGTCTCGAATCAATAAGGCTAATCTGCAGACACATGCTTCGGAAATTCACTTACTGTGAAACATTCGATTAGTTTAATTTGCGGCAATTAATCCGGTGGTTTTTAATGCGCAAAAAAGCAGTTTTGAAAGCCTGTTATGGTTGTTAATTCAGTAAAGAAGTCGTCTCTGAAATGGTTAGATTTCGTCGTACGTCTCGTGTCTTCAATGGTGGTTATCGGATACACAAGGTAATTTATGTTCAAAACAGAGTTTCATTTCAGTCATCTCACATGCCATTCCATTTGCGGATTGAACAAACCACTTATCCAGGGCCACTCCTAGACAGGAAACCTTTTAAGAAGGATATTTCTTATAAGAACTTAACGGAAATTAAGGGATTTTGACCCCACTTCTATGTGGAAATGCCTGAAGCTAAGCAATCTGGAAGACTTCTGTAAAAATGAAACTTGAAGCTACCGTATGTCGTAGTTAGCTGATAAATCAAAATTAAAAAATAAGTTCCCTTCAACAAATAATCACATAGGCGAAGTATGTTTCAAAATATTCCAAGTCATTTGTGCGAATGACAATGAGGAAGCACAATGAACCTGTGAACATATTACAAGTCAACAATGTATGACCGAAATTTAGAAGAGATGGTGCGTTTAAAATTACATTTAAATTTAAGTTGGACTAAATTAATTCATATATTTTTGAAGATTTGCAGTTTACAGCTATCCGAAACAACAGAAGAGAACTGAGAAATCAGATACCTAAAGGATACAAAAAAACAGATCGGAACCAACAATTGGGTGCATGCTGTACCATATGTCCGGAACTGTGAGCTGGAAGGCAAAATCCGAAATCCCGACCAAAGGATTTGACTAAGGGACACGACGCCTAACCGAGTCGGGTAAGGAAATGGACCCAACACACCGCTGAATCCACAGTCAGAATAGCCGGCTGTGGGTGGAGAAGGAGTGTACGCAGAATTTGAGCGAAGCCGCCGGGCTCTATCGTTTTTGTGTTTTGACCTGCACGGTGTAAGACTGGAAATATCTGGCTGTCACATGCCTTTAAGTAACCGTCTCAGTGCTTGATAGGTAATGCTGAATTGGGAACCGGCTTGCATCGGTGAAGACAAATGAACAAAGTTAAAATACGATATTCCCATGACGGATTGTGCTACCACGATAATTTTACAACCAAACTACGAGTAATAAAAAGCTGTACTCACTATCTAAACAGATTTGCAACTTACTGGAAGACTAATAAAAACTAACAACTTTTTCATAAAGCCTGAGACACATTGTGCTGTTTTTAGGTTTATCATGTCATTGATGGACTTTGGCGACGTATCGTAGACATGCTGTGAAAACATTAGGCGTCTCTCGACGTGTCACAGTTTTGTGGCCTCTTTATTGAGCCGTGTCGTTCCGTTTCCTGTCAGCGTGTCTTATTTGCCCATTTCTACGCGTACTGCAATAAAGACAAGTTGTTGCGCTATCAAGATCAGTGTGAACAGCCCGTTCAAACATACTATCCAGATTGAGGTGCCTTGTTATTTGGAGATCAGGTTCGTCCCGAAAATCTACGTATGCAGGATGCGAAGGCCGTTTAGTTTGATTTCACACAAACATTCGCATCGTTTAGGTTTCGGTTAAGTGGTTACGATTTAGGATACCATGGTGATAAACACCTGCACTGATCTAACCGGGTGGGGCGTGGTAAGGGGAGTAAGGCATCCCTTAAAAGTATCGCGTTTGTTCGCAAACTGACTTCTCTAGGAGTGTACAGACTGTTAGCGTAGATGTTTTTGACGGTGGTTTAGAATCGACACTATCATTTCACCGGAGATACATTGGAATTGTATCCTGGTGTGACTAAGTCAATATGTATATTTGCTTGTGTATGTCCCAGTCTGACTCTGGTGATGGTGAGTTATTTTGGATAGCAGCCACGCACAAAATGGTCTGGACGAATTTATCATGCTGGAACCAGATGGCAATCCTGGAACACAGTTAATTGAATGACGCGCCGATAGTTTGAAAACTGAACAGCTTATTGAACTGGCTTTTATTTGGGCCGCCTGTGATCAAAATGTTGTGATTACCAGATATTCCAGTACAAAGCGTGTGGGAATGAGATCAACTACCTGTGGACCAATTCAAATGCTAAGCGGTCTTGACTTGCGTGCACCCGCAGTGGCCTCGAACGTCTCGCAGTCCGTCGGTACGAATGCACTTAATTTCACATACACTAGCACACACGCATGCACAAAAACAGCACCAAACACATCCATTCTTATCTCGGACATTAGCCTACGGCACGTGATTCAGCTCAGTCCCTCGCCGGGGCTGAGGATAAAACGAGACCGCTCACATATGAGAACACAACTTACCTAGTTCTCTCGCGCACCAGCGAAAAGACATCGCTACTATGAATCACTACGTCGACGTAGGCAGGACTCCAACCAACACGATACTAACATACACACCTGTATTTTGTCCGAATATTTGCCGTAATTGGGCTTGCTATAGTTGTTCACTATTTACACTAGACTTTGTTTCCACACACCTCTGTCTAGCGATTTTATTGATGCCACTGTTGCGAACCGAGAACGCGGACAGCCCAAGAGTTATTTATTCGGGGAAACCAGTACACAGGTTATACGTCTCAAGCAGACTACGAACAAAAACGCCCATTTGCACACTACACTGATCTGAGGACGTTCCAGTCGCTGTGGACGCTAATTCTCAGTTCCTTCATGCAGTAAAAGCTATTTCATATGATGCTGCCCTCCAGTGATCTTTCCCGTATCTCTCCCGTATTTGTCCCACAGCCATTTCGATCCATGCTGTCGCCTGGCTACTGAATAGTGGTGGTGTCAGTAGTATAGTGCGTCCGTCCGTCCTCACTACACTACTTACAAAGTGTTGCAGTTAGCAACCCATCGGCCAGAACGTCTTTCAGCTTCTAGACAGAACGTACCTTTGAAGAACTGTGAAATGTACAACGGGTTTGCAAAAATACGCAGTGCCTCGCAGTTAACGACCTGTGGGACTGGACTAGAATAACGGTTAAGAAACTCGTAGTACAGGTTGCCTCACGTATGTGCTGGTCAAGTAATGTTTCAGAACTCTTAGCCGATCCAGCCGTAATCACAGACTTGGTTAATGCGTTCCAAGTTAAACAGATCCGAACTGCAAAGCGGTCTCACCTGCAGAGTAACCTGCCTGTGCTATTACTCAATTTCAACGAGGGACCGCTTAAACAATTTGTCAGTGGATGAATAGCGTTGTGGAATATTTTGTAGGTAAGACTTAGGTTTCCCCTCAGGGTGTCCTTAACTACTTGAGAACTGACCTCAGTCTGCCAACCTTTCTGGCTAAGGGATTTTCCTGGGCATCATAATTCTCCCAGTGGTCCGTCTCTGAGCACTTTCAATAGGTGTCAAATCCTTCTTAAGATTGTGACGACAGGCTTGTATGCTCGTTTTCAGGCGTGGACGGGTTATGGAAGTGAACATAGTGAGAAACACTTCGGGATGGAAAGTTACTGAAGGGTTCACGGTTACTTTTACCTTTTTGGCTACGGCAGCACAATCTGTGAGCAGACTCAAACAGTCGGTCTCTATGGTCCCTAGATCTTGTACACATGCTGACACGGACAGCTTTGTGTCGTTAAGGTAATCGTCCGCATAATTTTGACAGTGAGCGTGCATGTTTTTGCACTTGTTGACATTGAACGGCAAGCTATTGTTTTACGGATCACTGCTTCAGACAGTCGTTCTGTAAAGTTATCACAACTTCCGGGTACTCTAAAACATTCCAGAGCTTTTTCACCAGCGTGAAACAATAGCGATGATTTTATTATACTGAGTAGTTCAAGAAAGGGAAGAATAAAGAACGGGGCTCGCAGGATCAACTCTTGTGGAACTTCGCTGTTAGCTGACAATGACTCCGACAACTGTCTATTCATTTTGTCGTTGAACCTACGTTAAGCCAGATCATCCTCTGGCCACGCGAGTAAGCGCTCGTCGAGGTCAATTTCCGCAGAAAAATGGAATGATCAGCCGTGTTTAAGACTTCGGAAAAGTCAAGATAAAACATGTTTATGGCCAGTCCTGCTCCGGCAACCTTCGTTCAAACATCACGAGCAGTCGAAATTCGTGATTCACAAGTATCCTCTAAGAAAGTCATGCTGCTCCTCAGTGATGGGTTGGAGTTCTTCAACCTCGGCCCAGAAAGAGCCGCCTAATAGTCTGCCCATTACTTTGGGGATAATTGAAGGCATGCTATCGGTCAATAGTTTCCTGGATTATACCTTCAATCAACCGTTAAAGTAGGTATGATTATGAACTGTTTCTACGCTTTTGGAAGACGGCAGATTGATAACAAGTGAATGGAAAGTGCCGTAAATGGTTCTGCTAATTCCACGGCGCAGCTTTTCAAGACGACAAGGGGGATGACAAGTCTGGTCTGAGTGACTTTTTGGTTAAGAGGTTCTCCAAACTGATCGAATCGTGACACTGAAATTTGGCATGATTTGGTTAAGTTGCTACTAGTGTGCCGAGAAACCGGCCGTGACTTGCAGTTATGCACACTTACATACTGTTTACCGTGAATACTGACCGCCTCTACATCGGCATGGGTAAATCCACCAGAGGTTTGCAGTTGTGAAATGCCAACTGAACTCACTGTGCGCGCTGCGGTTTTGTTGTAAGAAAGTGTGGAATTTACCTCCAGCTATTGCACGGGACCGCTTTGTTGACGAAACATATCCTCTTCCACAGTAGCCGTGACATGGTTGCGTCACATGACAAGAACATACCCAAGTCCAGTTCGTTCTATTCGATACTCGTTTTAATGTAATCGGATGTTCATTTCTACTCCGTAGGTGCCTTAGCTGTCAACCACATCAGGGATACTTTACTGGAACACGCCTGTTACCGGTACCGGAGGTTTCTTCAAACATGAGTTGCCAGTACCCATCCAGGTTGTGTAGCAAAGGAGCCAGGGCAGTCGGTTTTGCTTAACTGTCTTTATTACTATAAAATTTGTTCAGGAATAGGCCTTTAAACCGGTAGTTCGGAGAACTTATTGTCTAGTTCCGTCTAGATGGTCAAATTCAGTTATCGCATGATCATTACGACCAAGTGGACCTGTGATACGTAGATTTTGTCACATCAACACAGCACGCCCTCACAGGTTGTTGTTTTCAGTATTATCCTGCTTCAATAATCTAGATGGTGTACTAGGATGAGGTTTTCCCGATGGTGACTGCATGGACGCGGACGGTTTTGGGGTCACCATATTCGGGTAAATCTCCAGGATTGCAATGATACGTTTCAGGATTACTTGCCGTTTGTTCTGGCTGACTTGCACCTCAATCTGTTGAGCGATGAGCACTGAATTTTAGAGTAAAGAGTTGCCCATTCTAGGAGAGTAGTAGGGCTAAGTTGTATAATTCGCGATCAGTAAAACTATACGTGTATTCTGAACTATCTTTAAGAGGTGTCACCAACCAGCGGGCTTATAAAAGAATACATCAAAAAGGCTGAGCGCCTAAATAGAATTTGGTCGTACATGATATAGGGTCAATCGCGCAGTGAATGACATATACCTGATGGAGATACTGTTCGGATCTAAAAGCCCGGTAGCGTTGAGGACACAAACAGTACTGATACAGGCTCCAGCGACAGCAGACTCTTTACTAGTGTCTGAATATGAAAGCTGCGATCGACTGTATGTAATCAGTCTACGGTGAAATTCCAGATCACTTGTCGGCAAGTCCGAAGATTTAAATTTGGCGAGGGATCCAGATAAAGCTGCGCCAGAAACGATGTCTCCAAAATGTGGATAAAAGGTTACGTTGATGTCACAGAAACTGATATTTGAAACGAGATGACGTGTTGCATTGGACTGTGTTTTTAAATGATGTTTGCATGAGTTGCCCAAATTATCTCGCTGGTACACATTACTGAGTTGCCGAAAAGGATCGTCGGTTTGACGTGACTCACAGTCAATGGTCTGACGAGATAGTAGTTTTTGTTTTTCTCACACCAGTTAATTTATCCGCTGCTTCGCGCGACATGCACAAATTGACTTCAGAACTAAAACTTCATTTGTACAAATTACTTATGAGTTGTAGTGTTCTTACGTATATTGAACACTACGCATGATTGATCACAGCTGCCGTACTTCCAGACTTTTTGGTCTGGAACTGTTGGCAACCCTCAATTGTTTATCTGCATCACGACTAAATTATTAGGGGCTCCTTTACACTACTGCCAGAATGTCAGTAGTCAATGAATAATGTCGATGTTACTAGCAATCCAATCCAAATTACCTGATTTGCCCACAAATTTGTGAATGTTATATTGGTTATATCTATTGAAACACATTTTCTGGGAGGTTGTTCATTCCATCCAAACCCAGAACCCTGAAAACACAAATCTGATTGTTGTAATCGAGGGGACTATTGTTGGTTGTTTCAATACATCAACATCACCAGGCCGATTGTCATAAATTTCATATTGATTGTTCAGTTTGGAATCAACTCGTTAAATGTACTTTGTCGTTGTTCCCCGTTCTGCTACCGACCTCTCCTGTTCTGCTAAAGTGCGTAACTCAGCGTCTCACGCCCAAGAGTGAAGGAAAATTGAGCGCTATCCGACAATATATAAGCTCATGACAAACATTATGCCGATCAAGCACGCGGTGCGTTCTGTAGAGTACTCCAAAGTGGGCCGGTCGTTTCACGATTTCATGTCCCATTAACCACCGCACATGGACATGACAGGTATGCGTTTGTGCGGCGAGCACGTTTGTATGATTCATCATTCACAGCATGCCGGTGCGTCTTCAACCTTGCTTGTGATTGCGTCTGATCGGATTAGGTCGTGTAACTTTAACGACTGGACAGTTTTTTTTAGCCTACTGACGCTTCCATGCTCACTTTGTGTCGTATACAGTTCGATCTGACAATTGCTCCGGCTCGTTGCTGCTGCAGCAGCTGTTCCGCTGGTGAAGATAGACTATCTGACTGTGTCAGGCATTGGGCTACTAAATCCAGGAAACCAGGGCAAACGTGATCTGAACGTTACAAAGCAAACTCGTAAATAGTAGTGCGATTTTTATATAGAAACAACAGCGTTTACGATTGGTATCGGGCGTTAAACGTTTTGCATGGCACGTACCGTGTTATGATCCAGTATATATATATATATATATATATATATATATATATATATACGGTTCCAAAGAGATCGTTCAATGCACTTCTGCTTTTCCCCAATCCTGGAACCGCCCTTTCCCAGAAATATCGTGATATCCCACTTTAATTATTAACAAAGGATTCGTCCACCCATCATCACACAAATTCCTTCAGCAATTGGGTCCTCCAGATTTTTGTTTAGCAGCTATTCACAGCTCCCTCCCCAAATATGCCACGTGATGCATGAATCACAATACCAAAACGCACGTCTCATTTACGCATGGGGATTATACTCCTTCCTGGCGAATCGTGTAAATTTCGAATCCGTCAAGAATAAATTGTTGTTACACTGGAGAAAATCACGATTTGAGGCTTCTCGTAGTCTCGTTCAAGATCACAATTCCGTCTGCATCGATTTGTACGAGAACTCTGTTGATCAAAACCTTCTCGGATCAACCCAGTCCCGTGACAAACTGTAGTTCGCTTTTAAAGTCAAGGTTTCGAAAGAGGATGGCTGGAAAGTCTATCTGAATGCGAAGGCTGCAATCAAATGAGTGATGGTCAAATTGAAAATAAACCAAATATCCGACTACTCATCAGCAATATAATTGTTTACTGACAATTAGTTGAGGGTCATTGAGTAAGCGCCATCCACGGTTGATCGTGAGGTAATTACTGTGCCTCCTTTCGAGGCGACCAGCCAACTTGATCACTGCTCACAGGCGAATGTAGCTGAACGTTTGCATAATGATTCGATTGTGCCTAATAGGATGTGTTATGCAGTAGTCAACGGGGTTGCCCCGTGAAAGTATAGCCGGCGTTCAAGTCCCGGTCGCAGTAATGTTATGCAATACGGACGAGCACTGACAAAGCGGAACAATCATTTGGTAGGTATAACTGACGAGGCAGCCCGGAATTTAGGAAGCTTTTATATAATACGCTAAATCGACTAGCTCTGCAACGTCGCACTGTTCTTCAACGTCTTTTCCATTAAATGTTTACCAAAAATCTCTCAGAAATCTATCAGAAGGAGCAATGACAGGCTGACGCGACAAGTAACTATTCTCTAGTGTACCTCGTCAGTGCAAAGCATTGCTTATTCTACGTACAGTGCGCATACCGCATCGATTTATTGTAACTACAAAGAAGGAAAATATAACGGTTGCACCGTCTGGTCTATCGAATACATGGGGCGAATGACGCGAGCATTGTTAAAGTAGAACGCGATCAATTCAGTGTCGCGGAAACTGAACGTTGTAAAACAATGTTTTAGTACTGGAATGCAAAACTTCATAATTTGGGGAAGTAGATCGGATTTTTTCTTTTTTCCACATACTGGAGCGAAGAAAAACCACCTTGATACGGACCATTTAATAGCGCAGGATAAAGTAGGTAAGAATAAGGTAACGTCTCCCAAAATTTTCACCACACTAAGATTTCGCTCGTGCTGACGAAGGATTGACAACGGCAGTAGTCTTCGATGACAGAAATAGTTTCTTGCAACCCGTTAACTATGGACGTGACCATACCCAACAATGGAACATCAGTGGTTGAGATTGACGCCAAACTATGGTCGTGAAACACAGATCTCTGGTCGAGAAAGGACAGACGGGACGCACCTAATGAAACTCTTACACCCAAACTGAAACCATTCACGTCGACGTGTCCATATAAAAAAACCATAGTGCAGATGAGTATAGTATGCACAGGACAACCTCCTTATAGCTGTACTACTCTTCACACACACGAGTCGGATAAATGTTCATGCCAGCTCCCCAAACGTCTCGAGTAGTAGATTGATTAACATAACCTCCAGCACGGATGAGGAACAGGCGGTTTACTGGAATGTACACAAGTGAACACCCCATTCCGTTTTAAAGCAATTCATCATTTTCTGAATAGGCAGACTCATTAACACAAGCGTCAGATGCTTGTCACTCGTTGGTGGTTTGGGTACGAGCTACTGAGTGCAATGGTCATTGATGATTATCGTCATCTATTTGTTTGCACCAATATAGAGTTAACTTAGTCAAGGAGACCTTCCGATAAAAGCGCTCACTTACACCATCGACTCGGGTAACAAATATCTGGCACCTTCCGATTGCCTATAAACGCACCCGTATTTATTTGATTTTAGCGTGGTTGTGTAGTGTTGGTATAAGAAAAATCCATGCTTTTTATTTTTACGGTTGCTACTTCCGTGCACATAAACCATTTGGATAGAAAACATAGCTTGATAAACCAACCTAGTTTGACCATCGTGGCTTACATATATCTTGGAAGTGAGCACATAAACAAAACAAAAACCGACCAAATCGAAGGGAGGGGTTGATATGCCGGAATGCTCCATTACACATGGTATTCCATGATTCGCCACTTGGGAACACGGAGGAGTACGTAAGGAGAAATACTGACAATTTTTACAACCAACTAGTGAGTTCAGCTCCAGAATATCCCAACGAGAACTGTACAGAATGACGGACAGAAAGACCAAGCACTTTGAGGAAACATTGGATACGAAGCTACCCCATAGAAGAGCGCTGGCCACTAGCTGAGGGCAAATCCACAAACCGTCCTTCGGAAGTCAGTGAGACGTCTTCTGGATTAGAAGCGGTTTTGATTGTGCTATGAATGCGTGGGTCTGATTTAGTCATTGAAAAAATATTCGGAACCGGTTTATTGGCTTTCGTGGCCGAGTTTTTGCCAGCGCTGCCACTGGAATCATCTCCATTATTACCAGATGAATCGTGAGACACGTTGACGGCCTTGAAGATAGATAGAGCCTGGAGAACAGTGGCACGAAACAATAAGGAAATGACTGAGAAAGATTATTACGAGTTATTGACGCAAAGGACAGTGGATCTAAATAGACTTCACAACTAGAAAATATGGATCAATATTTCCCAAGTGCTTTGCCAAAAACATATTAAAGTACGCATAAGGTCGCAGAGGTCGTAAACCATAAAACGGATTCCAGTCCCACATTTAAAACCCCAGATCCAACATCATTTACCGATCTTCATGTAGCTGCCGAGTGATTACACTAGTGCGATGGGACGGCAGTTGAAATTTCGAATCTCGGCACACAGCCCAGCATGAGTGACGAAGCATGGCGCGCAGGTGCAAGCTGACACTCGTGTGCACACAACAACCATCACACAGGCTACCGGCATCAGCGATCACTCGTCAACTCCTGCGGGGCCATCATCAGATGGATTCCACTTGCTAGCTTTGCAATGCCACGGTAACGATGCCACTGAGTGATTAGCGAACGGTTCCACCGTATGTCTCCATTGCAAGTTTAGTTTCACACAAGACCCGTGTTTTCCGCTTTATATTCCTCTTGTTCTGTGGTACGCATTTGATAATACACAGAGAAAACTGCCAGACCACAAATGGTGAGTGTTGACGTTTTTGACAGCTTATTAAAACATTAAACGATTAAACGGATGAGATATTTCTATCTACAACACAGTCCGCATTGTTAACGTGCACACGAGGACACTGCAACTGCACCAAGTAAAGTGGCTAAGTAGCTATGGTGGGAAATCCGGACAAGATAGTTTACCAACTCCCGATTTCTCATTGGCTGCTAACACGAATATGCATGCCATGAATTTACGAAACTTTACATAAACGAGCTAATTAAAATTATGCATCTGGTGAACGAGCTGATACCACCTTTTCGTCACACATATGAGACTGAGGAGATGCCTCGTGATTGATGCTCATCAGCATTCATTTCCATTTTCAAAGAAAATGGCAATTCATAACAATTATAAAGATATCCTCCTTGTTTCCATAGCACAGAAGATATACATAAGTCTAATAATGTGGAGGCGTCTGAAAAAGAGTAAACCAAATATGAGAACAGGCAAGTTTTCAACCCTGTGGCCGATGCACCAATTATGTTTCCGTTTTGCGGCAAAAACTAAAGCATTTACATTTTTTTCTGTCAGCCGAAGGCAGTCGTAATCTTGGACTTAAATGTAGCTTCTAATACAGCGGCTTGACATATTCTGTTGGACTGTCTCCTTCAAAGGCTAGCCTCAGTTAAGCGCGCCAAATTGTTGAAATCGATGTATGCCTATTCTGAATGCGGCGCACACATTTATGATAGGCGTCATAAGCGTTCTCCACTTTAGGTGACGTTTGACATAGATGTCAGATCTTATGCTTACTCTTCGAATATGTGATAGACGATAGTCCAGGATGAACACCTAGAAGTTCTGAAGGTCTCAGAGTGTTGTTTCTTCTAGTCAGTAAGTCGGCTGATATTTAGTGTTCGTGGACGAAAATGGTTCGCTTCGTTCTTCCATCCACAGTAAACAGGCCGTTTACCATAGGTTGTATGATATGCACTTTGTGCTCTCAAGACTTTCTTGCAAGACCGGGGTAGGACTCGCCCTGTATGACGATTCCGGCCGCCCAATTGAGACTGTTGGTCATAACATCGCCCATCTTTAATGTTGTTAACGAGGTAACTATGAGAACAGCAAAAGCAGATAGCACACTCGCACATTTTCGTAATACATAGGGCAGCAAAGACATCGAGCCGTCAGCTAAAGAGCGAGGAACAGCGGCGTGATCCATCAGCATGGAAGGCGCATAAACGTTCTAACTATATAACCACCCTGTTGCCAGTTAGCCAGCATCAAACAGGCTGGCTGTGTGAGCAACGCGACAGCTCGTCGGTGAGCAATCAGAAAACCTACAGGTTCGTCACCGATAACCAAGGGGTAATGGAAATGCAGTCTACGTCAGCTGAGCGATGGGCTCCGGGTACCGACGCAGCTCTGCCACCACAACGCGTACTGCTCAACTTGAGTGCTGACGGTTAGAAAAACCCCAGCCAGTTATCAAACAGCAAAAGCCTTGATCACTAGACTGATTAAGATTAGAAAGTGCCGGCCATCAGCTCTGAGAGTTCGCGACCATTCACGCCATTAACAGGAAGCACACTCGGACATTACAGTACATTGAAGTCAATGAGGGGCCTGCATGCATAACAGTATTGGCTCACATAATTCTTTATTACTTCCGCTTCTTCATGCATTCGTATTTATTTATTAATTTGTCCTCTCCACGCCAGAGCCAGGACTGATGGCCGCCCAAGTCATAATAACAACAGGTACACTCACATCCGAAAAAGTTTTACTTAGGTTTGAGTAGGTAAAAATCAGGGTTATTAAACTGCTCATGCTCAGGTCTAAAGGATGAGCCAGTGAACCGCATTAAACAGCGTTGGTTTCAGACGGAAATGTTGATAGTTGATTAAAATGAGGACCGCTAATAGACGATGTTAAGAAGACTTCGAATATCCGTCACTGCTATGTTGAGTAAGGTTGACGACAGTGCAAACGCCAATGCCGTTGGCTGGACACCTATTAAAAGGTTGTACAGCCGACACTCGCGAACAGTGTAATCTTTCGGTTTCGCAAACTTGGTGCTGCTAAAAGAATACGCAGAAGCCCAACATCACACAAATGACACGAATGTAAACCAAACCACGAAAAACAACAAACAAATTAATCAACAAGGAAAAATCCAGATGTAATTTGCGGTGCGCAAATCGTATGAAAGACGTAACCAATGCTATATGATCATTTAAAAAAATTTTGGCAGTACACTTTCCGTGGGATCGGTGCTACCTCAATGCTGTGCGATAGCATAACATTGTGATCATTCGTTGAAAGTTTCCTAGGAAACATATAGAGTGAAAAAATCATGCTATGCGCAACACCTGTCCTGTTGAAATCCTAGTGTGAATTTTAGCAACTTCATTGACAACCTTCCTCCTACGCGATTATTCTCTATGTGAACTACTGTGACCACCATTTTGGGTGCTTTATTTCATCGACAGCTCTGCAATATCCTGTAGCGTCCTCATTGCAACGTTGGATCAAAGATAGGAAATACTCACAAAACTATCTTCAGAAAACACCGCCAACAACAGCGGTCATGGCAACCGTTGACCAACAATTTTGAGACGTCGCATTCTGTCCTCTTGATGTCAAGATAGATCTTCCTATAGAGAAGGAGGTTATATGACAGCTCCCTGTTGAAACCACATTTGTTTGAGAGTTGACGGTGGCTCACTCCATCGACAACTGTTTTTAGCAATGACACCACACCAGAAAACGTTAACACCGAACGTTTTTGCGAACAGCTATGTTGACAGGTGACTGTGTGTTTCTTTGTGGCCTGCCATGTTACTCAATAATTGGACAGATTAAGGTTTAAGCAGATAACTACACACAGCATAAATAAGTAGAATAGGCGGCCGCACACATTAAGGACCCAATGAGAGGGCAATATGACGCAATCCACCACTCACCATAACACTGAAGTGGGATAACTCAGAGGAAGACATATTTACCAACGAGAATAAAAATGAATCAAACAAAGTTAAGTGGAAGAACAATGAATGATGGAAATGCAAAGCCACTAAATCTTGTACACTACCATCTCGGATAGCGTTTCTAAATAGCGATTTAAATGGCCACGAGAGTCCCAACAACGTAGATGACACCCACTTTACTAGATGGAACAATCAAGGCTTTCATATTCCATGACCATGTCGTGGCTTGACCACCACGCGGTTTCACCCAAGTGCTCGTGGCTTCAGTGCATAATGCGCGGCACGGTACAAGCCTAGCTGGCGTAGGGAGTACGAGACCAGACTATGCAAACCTGATTAGTTGATTAACTGATCGTACATCCTGAGTGTTCCGAAATACGCAATGTGGAATGGCAGAATCGGTCACGCGATAATTTCACCTGATGTAGGCTAACAGACTACGACAATGTAGGTCAGACACAGCAGACCCGCCGCTATCTCCGGCTCGAACAAGCTGTTTCTAAACCACAGAACAAGCGCTCTGTACTTTTCCTTTCAACCACAACCGGACTTCATTTAGACGCCACTACTGATGTGCGTCGGTAAGACCAGCACGTGTCCTTTCACCTCCTGCTGATCTCTCAGCAGCAACGTTTCAGGCTGATGAGATAATCTTACCTACGTCTGTGGAATTAATCGAAGTCCCAAGAGGGTCGATTGGAACAAAGAATGCGGGAAACGGGACGCCTCAGTCTTGAGGCAGCATGCCGCATGTGCGTTCTAAGACGGATCTTTGACAGTGTCGAGGAAGTCGCCAATTCCGCGAAAATATTGTGTGCCAAAAACTAACAAAGTACGCTTGCGAGTGACCTTCAGAGTTGCCACGGTCATGCGCCACTTCGTCCTTCAATCCTTGTGTCAAATCTCTGGCACCCCACCTACGCGTCTGAACGCTCACTGCCTACATTCCGCCTACGTGCATCACTGTATTGTTCGGCTTATTGGTCCGCCTTTGAGTTGGTCTTCCAATTGGCCACAAACCCTCTAAATATGATTTGGTTTGTGACCGTGTTGTCTTCGGATTGAGTGACATAAAGGAACTCTGTCCGGAGTCCAGTCTTCTCTCTGTGTTCATGGGTTAGCCTCGGGTGGTTGGGCTGACCGAGAAGTCTCGAACTAGTGCATATTCCATAGTCCGTTGTTTGTTGCCGTTGACCGTCGTTCCGTTATACGTCATCCCACTGACCGTTATTCCGTTATCTGTGTGCGTACTCGTAGGACGTTGAACCCGTTACGACAGATAGTAATCGTTAGAGCGCACGCCAGTATAGGGAACACACGAAGCTTTTTGGATTTGCGTTCACAGACGTCAACCGACTTGCTGAGCCTGACAGTGAACAAGAGGCTGCTCAATGGAATGCAGGTCAAAAGAACAATGCTCCGCTTTGGAACTCAGTGTGGTTCCCACTCCACTTTCACCTCTATAATCAGCTTTCATGGAACTGAAGACTCCGAGAGATAAACATTTGGATTGACAGTTATCCAGAGATGAAATCGATTGAATAACGATGTCGGAATCGTGGATTTGAGGCGACACACCTAAAGCCCCAGACTTGAGACGGTATTTTCTAAAGCAGCCCGCTAACCAACATGCTGCAAGGTGCGAAAATTGAAGGCGTTAATGTGTGCCAGTTATTTCGGCTTCAAAAACTATATACCGGAGGTACAGAATAGGCAGGAAAATTGAGCAGCAAATGGAACGAGACAAAGGTAATGGATGAGCAGTGTTAACGTTGGTAGAATAACCTGGGGGTATTTCTGTACGATTAACGCTGCGGAAGAGGGTCAATTTGAGGAACGTCACTCCGAGTCTCGGACTCAAAAGTCTGACCTGAGTGGCAACCGTGTTTCCTTGGTAGATTCTGCCGAGAACCAAGAACCCAACGAGACGTTTGTTTACACTAAGGATGCAGTGAGTGAAACCGTGATGTCTCAGTCAGATCAATGTTGAGCGCAGTGGCTGTATTCTGACGCTACACCGAACAAAAAGGAGCGAAAACCGGATCCAAGTCCGAGTAAGATTGTGGTGGATTGTCAGGTCGGAGGTGCGAGTTTTCGAGCGCTCGGCCGAATACCTCAACGCGGGGAGGTACGTTCAAAAGGCTGCCGCGATCGAATCAATAACAACGTGCGCGACCGGATGAGTCATCGCTCGACTGGATCGGACCAACGGGCGAGGCAGGGCAGGCGAAATACGACAGACGGCCAGATCGGAGGCGTGGTTTTTCCAACATTTAGAGGAACATCTCGACACGATGTTGGAATA